>CAMOHE010048195.1:16930-62452 GCA_946598075.1 Artocarpus hirsutus
GTGAATAGTGAAAGGTAAGGTGTGATGATTTGAAAACAAAAAAAAAAATTCTCTCCAAATTGCTTAAGACAGTGGCGCCACTCATTAGTAAGCTTCAAACCACTCTCTGCGCTATTAATTCAATTATAAGGCTTAAGCAATTCCATGTTAAAAGCTAAAAATCATGAGCCAAAGTATATATATGGGACAATAGGCATTAGTGCTCCATTTGTTCCATTTTGTTTCCTTAATCTTTGCAAAAACCATAGCCTCTTCTCCACTCATCCCAATTTCTCTTATATCACCCACACTTGCAAAGAAAAGAAACTAGAGTTGTTCTTCAAGGTGGTGGTTGTAGTACTAGTAGTAGTAGTTCTTCAAGTTGGTGGTGGTGGTGGTGGTGGTGGTAGTGGTGGTGGTAGTAGTAGTAATAGGCATTAGTGCTCCATTTGTTCCATTTTGTTTCCTTAATCTTTGTAAAAACCATAGCCTCTTCTCCACTCATCCCAATTTCTCTTATATCACCCACACTTGCAACGAAAAGAAACTAGAGTTGTTCTTCAAGGTGGTGGTGGTGGTGGTGGTAGTAGTAGTAGTTCTTCAAGGTGGTGGTGGTGGTGGTGATGGTGGTAGTAGTAGTAGTAGGAGCAGCAGCAGAGTAGCAGTAGCAGTAGTAGTAGCAGTAGCAGTAGTAGCAGTAGCAGCAGTAGTAGTAGTAGCAGTAGTAGCAGCAGCAGCAACAGCAGCAATAGTAGCAGTAGTAGCAGTAGTAGCAGGAGTAGGAGTAGCAGCAGTAGCAGTAATAGCAGTAACAGTAGTAGAAGTAGTAGTAGTAGCAGCAGCAGTAGTAGCAGTAGCAGCAGCAGTAGTAGCAGTAGTAGCAGTAGCAGCAGCAGTAGTAGTAGTAGCAGTAACAGTAGCAGTAGCAGCAGTAGTAGTAGCAGTAGCAGTATCAGTATGAGTAGCAATAGCAGTAGTAGCAGTAGCAGTAGCAGTAGTAGTAGCAGTAGCAGTAGCAGCAGCAGCAACAGCAGCAACAACAGTAGCAGCAACAGTAGCAGTAGCAGTAGTAGTGGTGGTGGTGGTGATCGTAGTAGTAGTAGTAGTAGTAGTTGCTCCATTTGTTCCATTTTGTTTCCTTAATCTTTGCAAAAACCATAGCCTCTTCTCCACTCATCCTAATTTCTCTTATATCACCCACACTTGCGAAGAAAAGAAACTAGAGTTGTTCTTCAAGGTGGTGGTGGCGATGGTGGTGGTGGTCATAGTAGTAGTAGTAGTAGTAGTAATCTCTTTCACCCATTTATTTTAAGTTTAGTTTAGTCTATTGTTATTGGTGACTATAGCATGTTATCAAGCTTTTAATTATGTATTTAGTATGGAGTTGTAAGTTTAAGTTATGGTTATTTATGTTTATGTAAGTTAAAGCATATTCAGAATATTTTTAGTTTATGGTTTAAGGGTTCAAAATTTCCTACACACTTTGAGAGCAAAATGGGTCCTTTTAGAGGTTAATTTTGTAATTTTGTCAAAGATGCAACTTTTAGATCTTGATGTTCTGCAGAAATCTCCATGTCCAAAGATTTTCATAGTTCTGACTCTAGGCGAGCTTTTAGGCCACTTTTCTAAAACTGCCTAGAAAACTATCAACAAAACTGGTAGCCACTGTTTCAACATGAGCTGAATCATAATTTTTGTGAAAACTTTTATGAAGAAAAAATTTTGAAAACCTGCCTCTAAAATATAGTTACAGGTAGATTTAAAAAATTGCCTATTTTTAATCAATACAGTAGTGTAGTTTTGTTATTGACAAAAACAACCTTCGAAAAGTCCAAATCACAATTTTCGTAGAACACAAAATTTTTATATTTTGATGAGACTAAGACCTTTCATGAAGAAAACAGTTTTAAGTATCTGAATCTAAACTAGACTTTAAAGTAGATTTATAAAAATAGTCGAAATTTCTTATAGAAAACTATTAAAATGGTAAAGTTTGTGAAAACAAAATCTTGATAAACACGAAAGTTCTAGATCTTATTAAAATGAGAAATTTTTGTGAAGAAAATTTTTAAGAATACTATCTCTAACGTACAATTTTACAATGAATTTTAAAACTAATCAAAAAGTACCTTTTGGTACTAGTTTTCAAACAAAATATTTGTTTAGTAGTAAAATTCTAATTTACAACCAATAAAGGAATTGTAGTACTCCAAAAACTATACGAGTCTATAGCTTATTATTTTATCAAATTTAGAGGCTATTTTTAAATATGATTTTTAACATAAAACTTTATTTATACTAATATGGATTTGTTACAAACTGAAAAAGTTTTCAAATGCAAACTTAAATGGGGTCTATAAGACCCCAATATGTTAGGCCCATAATATCACAATGCTAAATGGCCCAACACCTGTATTAGCTCAAAAGCTGCCTCTCAGATCTAAGTTTCGATAATCTAATGTTTGGAATACTGTAAGCGCCTATAGACTTATTAGGCGTTTATATAATTATGAGCCCAATAAGGGTAACAAGGTAATTCTTATTTAAGACTTAGCTCATGGATGAGATAATTAATTAATTACTAAATTGATTAATCAAGTAACAACTTTAGCACGGATAAACAATGGCAATTAAAGAAAACTAAATTTTATGGATTAGATAAATTAATCCATGTAATAAATGATGGTTAAATAATCCTTTAATAAAGAAAAATATATTCTAAGAAAGGATTTAATTCCTTTGTGATTAAGCTAAATTAAATAGCATAAGATAAACTAATCTCACACCCTCAATAGGTGTTCTTCTATAGAATTTAACAGTAGCAAATAGAAAACTTTTGTGAGTTAGCAATTTCTACTGCTGGAATACAGGTAAGAAAGAATTTCACCTACAGTATGAATAGTTTCTAAAGAAAATGTTTTACATGTTTTATAAAAATTATAAATGCATGTTTATATCTTATGTTATAGTATGCAATGTCATGCCATACTGCATACTCACTAATAAGTCTAATGAAACCTATAAGAAGGTAGGTTTGAGTGTCGTACCACCTCTCAGCCAATGGGGAGACTTATGTTCTAGTATTCTGGATCACGATGTCATTGGAGACCTTTAAACCCTAATTTCCCGATGATCGCACGTAACTGATACGAATATTTGGGCCCATAAGTTTAATAAGATATGATCAGAAATGAGCATAACCAACATATACATATTTTACTATATGCTTTCTTAATTGTTTTGTGAGATGCAGTTCCTACTTGCTGAGTAAAAGCTCTTCCAAGTATGTTCATACTATAGGTAAGCAGCCTGCAACGTTTGATGGATGGTGGTGCAGCTGCAGATGATTAGTGGAGATGAGGAATGGATACCACGCATATTTATTATGCGTTTAGTTTTTTAATTATGCGTAATTTGTATGACTGAAATTATATATGTATATTATGGAGACCGAGGTTATTTGCCTGCAACCTCATTCCGTAAAACCTTTAGACTAATATGTCATTATAATATGATAATTTTTGTTACAATAAAAGTAAGAACAATTCAATTAAAATTAATTAGTAAGTTTATTTAAAAAAATGTTTCTAAAATTTTAAGTAATCTTAATAAGAATATGTTTAAGTAGTTAAAGTAATAGCCACGTAGCTAGAATCGTCACAATTTAATATTGCATATATCATATATTGCATATGATATAATTATAACATAACATAGCATAATTGCATAACTAAACATAGCACATCATGCTGTGACAATACATGACATAGCATAACATGGTACACCATGGCATGACCTATCATAACATGGTATGGCATAACACTAATCATGCATTTCATATATTTAGAAATTATGTGAAAGCGTTTTATTTGAAAACTATTCATACTGTAGGTTAGATTCCTACTTTCCTAATTTTCCAAAATAAAATCTGTAAGTCACTAAGTTTCCTATCCACTACTCGTATATTTTGTGGAAAAACCCCCTATGAGAATGTAAGCTTAG
This sequence comes from Artocarpus hirsutus, assembly GCA_946598075.1. Taxonomy (NCBI): domain Eukaryota; kingdom Viridiplantae; phylum Streptophyta; class Magnoliopsida; order Rosales; family Moraceae; genus Artocarpus; species Artocarpus hirsutus. Next base: position 20,912 of record CAMOHE010048195.1, read on the forward strand.
TTGACACTATGCTACTTTATTTAGCATAATCGTAAAAGGGTTTAAATTTTTTTTAGAACATATTTTCCTTATTAAAGGATCATCATATCACAGTTAAAAGGATTAAGTAATCTAATCTGCTTAATTTAATCTTCCTTAATTTCCTTTAATCATCTACGCTAGAGTTGATAATTAATTAATCAATCAATTAATTATCCTATCCCATTACTAGGTCTATATAAGTTTCCTTATTATTTGTTTTGAGCTCATTATTGCATAAAGGCCCACTTTTAGTTGCTATTTATCTTTGTAAGCTTATATGGTTCACTAAGTCTAGAAGCATTGACATGTATTTTAAATGCTAGACTATCGAAACTATGATCCAAGAAATGGCTTTTAAACTACCACAGCTGTTGGACTATATTTGGCATCATAATGTTGCGGGCCTACTTGTCAGGCTTCTACTAATATTGTTTAAAAATCCAATTGAAAATTTGAAGTTTATAAGAAAACTTGTATTTGTATATGCAAAGTTTCATGTCAAAAATCAGATTTTAAATAGTATTTGAATTTAATAAATCTAAAAATTGTAAACTTATACGATTTTTTTGAGTGCTACAATTTGTCTATTGGTTGTAACTTGTGATTTATCCACTAAATAGGTATTTTTGTTTCAAAACTAGTATCGAAATGTATTGTTTCATTAGTTTTAAATGTCACCATATAAATGTATATTAGAGACAGTTTCTTAAAAGCTTTCTTCACAAAAGCTTATCCTTTTGATGGGGTCTAAAACTTTTGTGCTTTCCAAACTTCTATTTTCAGTCTTTTAACATATCCATTTTTAACGATTTTCATAACTTTATCAATTTCACTGTTTTCTACAAAAAGACTTGAATATTTTTATAAATTTGTTTTAAAGTATGTTTTAGAGGTAGAATCATTCTTTTGTGTCTTGCAAAAATTGTGATTCAGACGTTTTGAGGGTTGTTTCCATCAAAAACAAAAACTGCACTGCTTTAATGAACAAAGAACTAGTAGTTTTCTAAATCTACCCATGACAGTATTTTAGAGGTGAAATCGTAAAAAATTTCTTCATGAAAGTTTTATATCTCGTTAAGATCTAAATTTTTTGTGTTTTGTGAAAATTATGATTTGGCTTCAAAGAGGCCCATATCCATCAAAAACAATGGTTTTCCAATGTTTACACAGTTTTAGGCAGTTTTCGAAAAAGGTCCAAAACTTGATCTTAGAGTCGTTACCACAAAAATCTTTAGTCACAAAGATTTGCTCAAAACAATCGAGATTTAAAAGTTTTGTGCTCAAGAAAGTTGTAAAATCGACCTCTAAAGGATCTCAAATCAAGCAGTAAATTTTTTTGAACATAAACCATAACCTAGTCTTAAACATATTCACATCCAATCTTACGTGACAAAAACCATTACAACTAAACTTACCAAAACCATAACAAATACACTAATAAAAGCTTATTTATAAACCAACATCAACAAAATCATAAACCCAAGTCATAGTCAAAATAAAAGAGAAAGATAGTGGATATACCCTTGAAGACATACTTAAGTAACTCCTCCTACATCTCCTTCTTTGCTTTAATTTTTTTTGGCTAGTGATTTCATGAATAGAAAGGGAAAATTTTGAAAGAAAAAGGGGAGAGTAGAACTGTTTTTTCCTAAGAGAAAAATAGGAGAGAAAAATACAAAAGTGGCTCTTGAAATACAAAGGGTTTATTTATAGACAATTGGCTAACTACATTTAGCTCTTCAACTATGGTTTGTTAAGCGTTTAGATAAGCTTACTTTAGTTAAAATTTGGGTTAATTAACCCGAATGGTGATGCCATATAGGTTGGACAAAAATGGAGGGAAGAGCTTTATCATGGCCTTAAGTACACTCATCAAATAGAGTATTAATCAAGTCATCTCCATGGTCACATCTTAGTTCTTTGATCTTATCTTCACACTCTCCAAAAGAAACCTTTAAATAGATATTTCCTATATTGGCCGAAGGTGGCTATTTAGCTGATAGGGGATCTTGTTTCCTAGTAGGTCCTTTATTATTGCTTATTTACGATCCAAAGCTAATTTCTAAATAAATCGATGCCGACCTAAATACTTAATGGCGTCATAAAACTGGACTATTTTCAAACTTAAAATTATTTCTAGACTAAATAAAATCTAAGCTTGACTTTACTACACTTTGTCTCGGTCATTACATAGTCTTCGACAGTATCTATTCCTAAGAAAATGCTACTAACTTAACTCTAAATCTTAACTAATAGGCAATCAAGGACTTGCTATGTGTTAGAGTATTTTTCCATACACTGGTAACACCATACTACACTTGAAACTCTTGTAAATCGAATTCTATAGTTATTTACAGACTAAAATTTCTCTGCCTTAATTCGTAGTGAAAAATCATAAATCGAATTATTTTGAACGAAATAGCTATAAATCTAGCTCTAATACTGGATATGGAATTTTGGAATTTACTTTATAATTCCACAAATTCTCCAATTGTAAGACATGGGATTTTCCAAGAAAATCTCAAACTAAGTATTTAAATTTCAGTATTAATTTCTAGAGTTTTCTTAGTCATTACAAGCACTGACTAAGCTCATGACACTTGTTAAATCATTGATCTCACTAACATGAAACTGTTTAATTGTGTCTGAGTTTCTATATGTACACTATTGATTATCCTATACTTGAAATGCTTAACTATTGAATTTTAACTTTCTTGTTGATGAACTCCCTTCAACTTGACCTCGAGATGGAAGGTTTTCTTATTCAAAATTGTTTTTTTTTTTTTTTTCTGTTTTCTTCATAACACTTAATGGCATTGTACACTATTGAATTTATTTTAATTATGAAATCGTGGAAGTTTTGTTGAAATTTCACAACATATAATAAGTGTACGGGTTCTTAAGAATACTCTTGACTTAAGTACGTAAATTCTCTCAGACATAACCGATCAGGTGCTTAATTTATCGAACCGAAGTTCTACTTAGACCATTTAGGTTGTATTGACTTGTCTAAAGTTAACCATTTTCTTAAATGCTTGCATTCTTTCATAATTGTTCATCTTGTTTTCTACTATATTGGTTCACCGTTAGGCCATTTATTTAACGGCTTACAGGTATCCTTAAACTTGCCCTATATGTATAGTATGGCCAAACTGGTCACACTAACGCTGTTGTCATAATTTTTACAAAAAAAAAAGGTACTTAATACTCTAAACTTATACCTTTTTTTATGAACTTAACAGCGTAGTTATAGAAAAAATTTGTAATTAATTATATTTATTAATTATTAGATTTTCCCACACTACAACTAATAATGGATTTTTCGCCCAAAAAATTGTTTTTGAACATCATGGCCTAATAAAAGCATGTCTGTCAATGGAAGAAATCTCCCGTTGGTGGGGAAATACCGTTGGTCCGTTGGTGGGGAAATCCAGATAAAAACCATGAAAATTGTCCTCAAGAATATCCTAATGGTGGAACAAATCTATCCTTACTATAGAGGACGAAAAGTATATTAATGTTTAGATTTTGAGTAGAATCATTTTAATTTTTTTATAAACTTATTTAAATGGGATAATGAGGCAAAGCGAGTACCTAACTAATGCCACATTGAGTATTACTGCATCTGGCCTCATTTATCAAACTGGCTGGACAAGAAGAGGCGCTCTGGGACAGGCTCTATTTTAATCCATCGTGACCTTGAGTTCTAATTTCTCTCCACTGTGGGATACGGCTCATGTTACAATTCTCTAAGACCACAACATTAAGTTTCTCGCCAACATGAAATGAAACCTAATAAGCATGGAACGTGTAGTACTACTATATGTACAATTTTTAAACATGGAACGTATAATATTACTACAATACGTACAATTTTTAAAAGAAACTCTTGTCACATATAGTCGTACTGGCTACTTAGTACTAACATACCATGACAATTTCTAAATCCTATCACTTTGAAAAATATTAGAACAAAAAAACACTTCTATAAAGTACTTTTTTTAGTAGCTATATTACTATTGGTTACGTAGATTTATTACATTACATCATAATATACTTGGTACCCTTTTGTTCTCGTATTAATTTTTCGCAAAGAAATACATTTGCATTGCCAAATTTGTTGCAATTGTATTGTAATTGGTGATTAAAAAAAAAAACAAGAATATGTTTCACAATTTCAGTTCCGAAGTAAAGTTGTAACAGCATTTACACAAATAAAAGGGATAGCAAAAGTGAAAAACGATGCACATGCAGAGTAATTTAAAACAATTTGTACTCGTATATAAGCCAAATATATGTCTACACAAAAAGAAAGGTTGAAAGAAGCAATTTAAATTAAAATATAACACCCAAAAAAACCCTCTCAAAAAAAAGTGACCAAGTAAGGCAAGAAACCACGAAACGTTTTTGTTATAAGATTTCTGTAACCATCTCATTATGACTACCTTCCTTGAAAAATAAAATGCAAAAGCACATCTTTTTTTTTTCTTTTTTTTTTTACTTATACAATATAAAGAAGCCTTTTCATCAAACTCTGATAGTCTCTTTCAGCACTTAGATCCTTCACATCTGTAACCTTTTTTTCCTAGGATTTAATTCCCTTTTTCTCTTCAACCTTTCCCTCAGGTATACTTTCCTCGTCCTTTTCTTCCACACTTTCCTTCCCATCGGCAACCTTCTCCTCAGATTTTTCTTGCCCATTTTCTATAGCATTTCCCTCAACTTTCTCATGGCCCTTTCCCTCAGGTGTTACTTGGGCATTTTCCTTGGCACTTTCCTCCACTTTTTCTGAGACTTTTTCTTGATCAGGTGCTGCTTCTATTATTTTCTCAGCTGGTACTGCATCAATAACCTCTTGGGCTGGAGTGGGAACTTCAGCCTTAGTCTCTGACTTCTCAGATTCTGGGACCAAGTTTTCGGATTCATCTTTGCCTTTTTCGGTCTCTGTTGGTTTTTGTTTCACTTGCTCTGATGGAGGCGTCTCATCATTTTCTGTTGAGTCCTTCACTTCTTCATTCTGCAAAATGCTTAAAAGTTACTGAAATTTGGGGGAAAAAATAAATTGAAAACAGTTTCTGAATTACTAGCTTTTATTGGAATTTCTCTACTCGTAGTGTATGTTTATGAACTTAGATATTGTCAAAATCACATCAAAATTAAAAAAAGTAAAACATAAACGGATAGAAATGGATACAAATATGAGATTTGAAGCATAGCCCTACTTGTTTGTGGGATAATTTTTCTCATTGCAATTAACAACTTGGTAGGTGGCACTAAGTCACGAATTTAAGGTCATCATACAGATTAACTCATTCTCAAAACACTATCCAAAGGAAAAGCTGGAAAAAAATTGATACCGTTGTTCTAAATTTAGCCAACCATCAAAAGTTAATTGTCCTAAAGAATAAGTGGACGCGTTGATTTAAAAATAAAAAATAAATAGATAAATAAAGGATTAATTGTATGTCAAATGATGAAATGCATATATTGACTAAACGACAGCTAAACGAGTTAAGTAAACGACAACTTGCAAAGCGGCAAGCAGCTCCTGCATTGAATAATCTGCCCACAGATGTAGTGCTCATCATCAAAACCATCAATTCAAGAATTATTATATGCTGCCCACCAACTGGGCAAGACCTAGAGAATGTCAATTTGCTGTCATTTTCAAAGCCAGATTTAGCAGAAACAGAAAATCCACAACCCCCATGTTAAAGCCAAGAGAAATCAGGAATCTAATGCTAAAAGAATTTATAAATATATTTTGGGGAGTCCATGGTGATGCACGAAAAGTTACCTTATTAGAAGGACGCATATTTTAGTCCTCAAATCATATCAAACAGTGGCGGATTTAAGTTGAGCCTGGTGGGGGCTGCTGTCTTCACTGGTTTTTTAAAACTTAGAATTTGACCTATAAAATTTTATGTCTTTTTTCTTTTATCCCATTGAGATTTAATATTTTCATATATATGTCTTCACTAACTTCTATTTGATTTCATTTTATTCCTATAATTCTATTATAATCAGCTTTGCTCATTTTACTCCTGAGTTATTGTAATAGGTTTTATGACACTTTATAATTTAAAGTGCATTTTTATACCTCCTTATTTAAAATTATATGAAATCACTATCTTTTTATCTTACCTATAGAGTTTAAATATGTTTTATAGTTAAATTGACAGTTGATCTTAGACCAAGAAAAGATAAGAATGAAACATAATTTTAAGACATGTGATACAATTTTAAATATAAGGTATGACTTTTTATGGGGAACTTTTATAATAGGAAATGCCCTTTTCACTATCTTAAGAACTGAGAAGAACTGAGATTAAGTTTCAATAGCCTCATGTAAGAGGGTGCAGTTATGTGTCATGCTCCAATATTTTAATATGAACGCTTGAATATCAGAATTATACGGCTAGAATAATAGTTACCGCTAGTAGTGAAAAAAGACAATTCCTATTGTAAAAATTCCTTTTTTATATCCTCAAAACACTTAAAAAACTAAGGTAGGGTATCTTTATCGATAGTGCATGCTTTTAAATATTAGATCTAATTAAAATCACATAAAAAAGATTTTTTTTGTAAGTATCTAACTTTTCAAGACAAAGTCCTATAGTGTATGTTTTTATTCCTTAAAACTCTCCAAATGTATCTTATCGTGTTTGAAAAGCATTATAACACACTTTTTTATATTTTTATTTTATTTATTTTAAACAAAGTATTAGTATACACCCGCGCCCCACTAAACTAAAAGGCTAGCTCCACAAAAATATGTAATAATTTAACAAAACTTGATAAGTAGCTAAAAGCAGAGAACCGTATCCTACCAACAATGGTGGAATCAAAATTTTTTGTTTTTGGTCCTACAAGGTGAACTAATATAAGAAAGTTTACTTTGTTCTAAACATGAATATAGTTATAAATTTTGATTATTCAGAAAGGACACAAGTAGAATTTTTCTTATAATATGAGAACACAACTCTAATATTTATAATTTAAAAATAAAAATAAAATTTTCAAAAACTATGAGGTACAACGTATCCCACCTCAACTATATATGGCTCCATCACCTATTAATAAGGTATTTATTCATATCTCACAGAAAAATTCTCTATATATTCTTCCTATCTTCTAAAGTGGTTGTATAGGAGACTGGGGTTATTTTGGATTTCAACACTTGTTAGGGTTACTAATACAATGCTTCTAAAAATTTAATTTTTACTCCCTTCAATCTAGATTATATACAAGGGTCCACTTGTATATTGACTAAAATTTTGCCACCTTTTTTTCTTTTTTCCTTTTTTTTTTCTTATAAAAAAGGTATCAGGTGGTGCATCTCATGCCCCTATCTCCTCCAACACATTAGCAATCCTAGGGACCACTAAGTAGCGGAAAGAGTCTGAACTAAACTCCTTCCATCCATCCAACTAGAGTTGCCCATCTCCCACTAAACCCCACTCTCAAGTGGTGCATATTGGCATGATCTCAACTTGTGACTGTGGGGATTCAACTTTTAGAGAGATGGAAAGAAAAAACTTAACAAAGACGTCCTCACTACTACACCACCACCGAAGGTTGTATTTGCATTCTTTGACACCTTGTACAATCTAACATAATAGTTATCAGATATGCATTGATTTTAGCTAAATCATGCTTGAGCATACAAATAAAAGAAGTCAAGAAGGGTCATAAAGACAGATCATCTGGTGAAACTTTGGAGAAAGGAAGAGAAACTGATTGTTTGGCCATTCACAATAGACATATAAAAACTGACCCAAAAAAAAAAAAAAAACAAAGAGGAGGATCCAAACAACGATTGGAGCTCTGAACCAGGACACGTTTGTTTGTTGTTTTATGAAGATATCATGTTATGTCCAAGATACCCTATACAGATTCTCTACTACAATGTTTCTATTCTAAATCAATCTCATCTTTGTGACTGTTGCTTATCACTTATCCAAACAAAACATGCGCAAAATAGGCCTCTAAATAATGCTGAAAAGACAGTTGATAATGAGCACTGATAAACTGTATAGTGATAGAAGGGAGCTTCTAGTGGCAGCACCTATTTTCATTTTCAACATTTTCTTTTTGGAAAAATGTTCTAATCTTGAAACGAAATAAACAGTATTACTTTAGGATGGTAACGGGGCGGGGTGGACTACGTGATCCTCTTTTTACCTCTCATATCTTGCCTCTATACCCACCTATAAACTTAAGGCCAGGTTTGGAGAATTTTCACTAAAAGATTTTTACCTATGCCCTACCTATCTAATTATTAGGACTTAAAACTTTCTTGCAACATCATAAAAAAAGAACTAGAAAATATATTTTATTAAATTGATAATAATGCCAGTAATGTCTCGTTAAAACACACCAAAATCTTCTTTTTAAAAAAATACCAAAATCTGAAAACCAAATCCAAACCCCATACTAACGAACTAAAGTATCAAAATTAAATTCAAACTCAAATAATACAAAACTAAATTCTTAAAATTTAATCCAAAAAAAGACTAAACTAAACTGAATTCTCTATAGAGAAATTGGGTTGGGTGGCCTTTTTGATAGCCGTCTTAAAATAAATGGCCATATTTTTTTTTCTAAATTATGCAAATGACTCTTCTTTATTAATTATACAATTAAAATGACAACAATAAGCTTTGTCGGCACTCTAAGTGGCCGACCTGACGAAGTGTGACGCCAATAGTGTCTGGAGATGATGTGCAATTGTGCAATGAGAGAAGAGAGAGAAAGTTAGGGCTAGGGTTTGTTATTTATGGATTGCTCAGTGATGTACGAAGGTTTATTTCTGATATACTAGGCTTTTTATCACTGATATACAATGGTTTATCACTAATGTACTCAGGTCATATTACTGATATATTACAGTTTATTACTAATGTACTTGGGTTTATCATTGATATACTCGAATTTATCACTGATATACTATATTTGATTAATAATTAATAAAGATTATTTTTATCATTTTGATAATAAAAAGCGATCATTTCCTTAATTTTAAAAAAAAAGTATTTTCTTTTATTTTAACAATACCTTTAAAAATGCCATTTGTCTATATATTTCTTATCTATATATGTGTGTTTGGGTCAAGTAGGACCCCCTTTGCTCCCAAATAGTATCCTCAAACACCCATGCCATCCCTACTACTAATCATTCCATTAGATATAATTACTATACTTAGTATGTGACTCCTTGGCTTTTTAAGAAGTACAAAATGGACATTAGACTCACCAAATAGCTAGTGGTAATAAATAATACACGCACTTAGTGCTTAATAAGATAAAATAAAAATAAACAACATGGATACTTCACACCCACTCCAACACGACAAAAACATTAACAGATAAAGTTTGCTTTTTATAATGAAAGATCGTTTGTAAATTAAGTTTCTAACTCTTACAGTATAAAGCTCTCATATTGTACAGTATAAAAGCAAAAATATGCTATAGTGTAAAGCTCACATGTTAGAATGTTTAAGTTTCAACTTAGTTCTCAAACACTCTCATAATCACTTTTTCTAATTATTTATTAAAATCATATATTTAGCAATGGGCTTTTTTTTTTTCCTTAAACAGCTTAAAAGGTTGTTTTACACAATGGTACAGATATGCCACCTTCCAGGGGCCCTGACTTTCCCTTTTTTCATCCTTGAAAATGCAAAGAAAAAGAATACAAACTCAACAAAGCAATGTCACTCTTATATATGTGAAATTCTGGGATGTGGACATGACGTTATTAGAAAACAATATAAGGACAAGGGCCAGAGTAAATAAAGTTATAGAATATGATGTTTTATCAGGGAATCTCTTCATTTTTATAGTACCCGAGACCATGTTGATTGTATTATTAGGAGCCAGAAAAATATGTTAGAAGGAGCGAGGATGTATACTAAAAATATCATTAGATTTCACGTTTAAATCATGTAAGAGTTTTACACATTATGAGGTGTGACAATCATTATAATTTCAAAATTTTAAGCAGGACTAGCAAATTATAAATTTTATCAAATTTCATGCACAAAATTAAATGGAAAAAACTCAAGTTGATGGCTACCTAACCTGACTGTATGTTGGCCTGGCTTTTACCTATTTAATGGAGTAAAAATTAATGCTTGAAAACAGAAGAAAACTAAAAAGTCATGTTTGAAAGCAGAAGAAAGTTGAAACGTTTTGTTGTGTTCCCTAAAATCAGCTTTTAGTTTTGTAAAGCAAAATAAAGAAGGAAAACGTTTTGGTGGTCTTTTCTTTCACGAGAAAAGGAAAGAAGAAACGAGAAATGACATTTGCAATATATAGGTTTTTTTTTTCCCCAACTTTTTGTTGATATCTTTTTTCTTTTTTCACCCAAAAAAAACTTTTTTCTTTTTTCACCCAAAAAAAAACGCGGTTTTGCATTTTCAGTCTCGTTTTTGGTTGGCTCTATGAACTTTAAAACAGAATACTGTTTCAATCCACTAGGAAAAAACAGAAAATTATATACGTTAAACAGAACTCACATGTTTGTTACATCGTTTTTAAAAACCAAAAAAAAAAAAAAACAAACAAAAAACAAAAGAAAAGGAAAAACCTGTTCAATCCAGCTGGGCATAAAATGTTGAGTTGTTCCCGTCAAAACTAATATATATATATATATATATATATATATATATATTTATATATTAAGTTATTCACTGAACGTTCCCGTCTTTCTCTTATTCTCAAAAAATGTGTTTAAAAATGTTGTTTCAATTTATTAATTTTAATTATTATGTTATAAAATTTTTAAAAATAAAAACATGTAACAATATAATACTTTTACAAGTTATAATATTTTAATTTTAATTTACTAAAATACACCTAATACTACAATTAAAATCAAAAGTTAAAATTAATTTATTATAATATATAAAAATTTTACACTATAATCCATCTTTATTTTACATTATCAAAACTTTTCACTATAAAATTGACTATTAGTTTCAACTACCGTGGAAATACACTCACAGGCTAAAAGAAATAAATACTTAAAAAAAACAAAAATAAAAACAAATATCATAGATATCGACATGCGATCACTTTTTAATAATCATCTCCGCTTAAAGTAAAATATCAACAACAGCGAGAAGAAGGAAAAAAAAAAGTTTTTTTTTTTAATGAAAAAAAGTTTTTTTTTTTAATGAAAAAAAGAGGCTTTGTAAAAATGTTAAAATGAATTCGACCTCATTTTGACACCACATTTAGCATGTATCGATAACAATCATTCTGATTAACATTTCTATGTCTTTCCGAGAACCTTGGAAAAACAGATATTACACTTGATTTAAAAAAAAAATCATAATAATGGAAAAAATACAAAACTATCTATAATTAAAAACAAATAAAAAAGAAAGAAGGAAAGGAAGAAAGAGAATTACCTCTTTGAACAAGTTACTGAGAGAGCGTCGCTTATTATTGGATTGGTCTTCGTGTTCATCGCCGGCCGCCTTGTCGTCATCAACAATCTCCTTGATCTTATCATTTCCTTTTTCAAACAATTCCTCCCTCTCCTTCTTATCATCAGTAACATTTTCATCAGCAACAACAACCTCCTTCTCCTTCGCCTCGGTGGCTGTGGCTTCCTCCTCCTTAGCCGGCTCCGGAGCCGCCGGAATATCCCGAGCCGTTTCGGGGTTCAAAACCTTCGGCTTGGTCGCACAACCTCCCATTTCGATCAACAAAATCACCGCTCCGACGACGTCGTTTGCTTTGTCAAACTCTTTTCTTTTTGTTTCCCTGTTTTCGATTTTTTTTTTTTTTTTGGTTGTAAAGAAAGAGTGGAATGGAGAAAGAAACAGAGGAGAATTGTACGCAATGAGAGAGACGAGAGATGGAGAGAGAGTTTAGGAATTGATTTATAAGGACAAAGAGGAGAGAGAAGAGCGCTAGGCTAGCTTTGTGGTTCCCGACATTTGTTCCGAGGCCAAAAAAAACAGACAGCACACCGTATAAATGTGTAATAATATGTTTCCTTTCTTTTTTTTTTTTTAGAAAATATAATAATGGTTTTGAATTATTTATTTATTTGGTTTTATAATAAAAATGAGCAAGTATCACTTAACCCTAAAACTATACATGTATTTTACTTAAAAGGTGTTTAAAAAATAGTAAAAACTATTAATTAGAACTATTTTTATTGTAGCATGTGAGAGCTTTATACTCTAGTAATTTTTTTATTGTTATTGCAACATATGAAAGTTTTATATTATTTATAACTGATTTTACGGTGATAACTGTAGTTCCCACCACTCAATCAAAAAGCAGGTTAAAATGTAATCCTCTCACTAAAAAATGACATAATAGTACCTTGTGTGTTCTATGGAATAAGCAGGCCGACATTTTGTATTTAGATAATATTAAAATAGTATCTCATATTGAAGGAAAATATCTCATTTGTATCCTTTCATTTTTTTTCTGTTCTGAAAAGTATACCCTTTAAGAGTAAAAAACTTATTTAAGAAAAGAGAAAAACAGACAACAGTGCGTGTAAAAAAATGATAACGATTTTAAAGGTTTAATCACATAATTATTCTTCATAATTTTAACTATCTTTCAATTTATTTATTGTCTTTAAAAACTATAAATATATTTTTTAAATTTGAAAGACTTGTTTTAATTATATTTCTTTCAGATTTTTTGGATAGAAAAATATGAAAATAAGACAAAAATACTTTTAAGTAGACCTAATTTATTTATAAAAAATATTTCTCTTCTTGAGATAAATGTTTTTGAAATATTTTAACATTTGAAAAACCATAAAATTTAAGATATTTTTTAAAATTTGATGTTTATATTTAAGATTTTTTACATTGTTAAATCTATAAAATATTTTTCATAGATTTTTAAATGTGGTTATGTTATTTTACTTAATTTTCTATACATAATGATGAAATTAAATTAAGTTTTTAAAATTCAAATGATACCTTTATAGTTTTTAAAAAACAAATGAACATATTGAAAAATAATTAAAACTAGAAAGTATAGTTATGTAATTAACCCATTTTTGAATTGTATTTTTCTTTTATTTATTTATTTCTTTGTTTTTAAAGAAAGAGAAAAATTACATATAGTCCCTCAAAAAAAAAAGACTAAAGAATTACATATATTACAATTTGTTTTATCGAATTAGTAGATTAATATTTCAGTATTTAGATGATCATAAATAATTACCCCGTATTGAAAACATGTCCGTTCAATATCTTGAGGTTTTTTCTTCTTTTTTTTTTTTAAACAAATATGTCCTTTATACCCTTTCAATCTAAAAATATTAAAAGAAAAAGTGATTAAGAAAAGAAAGGAAAGAAAAGCCTTTTTTTGGTTGTTTCCTTTTTTCTTTTTGTTATTTAGAATTTTATGTAATAAATTGATTAATTTAGAGCTTCTATTTAGTAAGATATGAGAAGCATTCTAAGGCATAAAAATGGTGCCGGAGTACCTATCCACTAGTTCACAAATTGTATAAAAGTACATAGTATCATAATAAAAGAGAGATTGTTCGTAATAGTCTAATTTTAAATTTTTATGGTAATAGTATATTTATTACATTGCTAATAAATAGTATTTTTAATTATAAAAGAATATTTGTAAGGGTAAAAAATGAATTTATTAACTAGATAATTAGTAAATATTACTAAAAATGTATATAATTTAGAATTTAATAAGAGTAAATCCGATAAATCCATATTCATCGAATTATTTACCAGGAAAATTCCGGATATATTGAATTATTTCATCATAGTGCAGATACAAATTTACCTAGTAAATCAAAATTATCTTTCAGTTACTTTTCACAAAACTTCTGCCACTTATACTTTATTCCATAAAAAATGTTATTTGCCCCACTTTCCTTACTGTTTTCCCTTCTTATTAATTCACTACTTTTCATTACTATTGGTATGCAAATGTCTGTAAAACTATCATATGGTGGAAATAAGTTAGAGCTTAACATTGGTATGTGACGATTCCAATGTATTCATCGTGTACCAATAGTGATATAAATAATATCCTTTAATTTTTGTATATTTATTTTTCAGGGTGTATAGATTAGCATACAAAAAGAGAAAGCTGTATGGTTTGTTTGGTTCATAGGTTTAAACAAAACAAAAATTTAAATTTTTATGAAAAAAAAAAGACTATAATACAATAGTTTAAATTGTAATTCCAGCCTTCAAAGCAAACACACAAGTAAAAACTTGAGTTGGCTGTTGGGACAGTATATCTTGTTCCCTTATTTTGAGAATCTAAATGAGAGTAGTTGGTATACGAAAGAGTACTTTCCACCTTTGTAAGTTTTGAGGAGTGAAAAGAAAACGAATGGTTTAATACAATGAACGGTTCCTTAAATTGGAATTAATAGAGTACGATTAGACTATAAAAATCCCAGGTGCAAATTAATTTTTTAAATATTTCTATAAAGTTTTGAGTGTTTGACATTAAAGAGAGGCACACTTGTCTCTTGGATCCAAAAAGGCTCCACCTAGGGGTGGCAAAACGAGTTGACGGGTCAAGTTTGTGTCGAGTTGGAGTTAATTTTTACAAAAATAGGTCGACACTAACCCGACCCGTGACACAAACGGGTTGAGATTTCTCAACCCAAACCCGACCCGTTTTGATACGGGTTGACACTAACCCGACTCGTGTCAACCCGTTTTTTATGTACAATGTCAAAAAAATATGACCCGTGACCCGTTTTTGACCCATAACCCGATTGTGACCCGCAACCTGCTTATGACCTGCATACATTAATACATATAATATTAAAAAAAACATAAAATTAGAAGAGTTTTATACCACTTCAACAAGAAGATAAGTGATAAGAGAGGTAGGGTTTGATCTTTTACAAGCTTATATTATATATGAAATAATATTAATTTTTTAAAATTTAATTAATTAAATACGGGTAAAAAATAGGTCATTTTCGTGTCAGACGGGTTGACCCGAACCCGACCCGTTTTTTGACGGGTCAATTTCGGGTCGACACTAAAATGACCCGTGGTCAAATTTTTCGACACTAACCCGCAAAAAATCGTGTCGGATTCGTGTCGTGTCGTCGTGACACAACCCGTATTGCAGGCCCTAGCTCTACCCTAACATATTTGGATAATATAACGAGTGTCAAGAATTTAAACTCAACCCTCCCTACATCAGTAATATCATATGAATTTACTAGAATTCCAAAAAACACTAACTATTATCTTTTGTAGTTGCAGGTAGAGTTGAGCATTGAATTGACACAAGGACAGAGGAAGATTGCGTTGAGTGTTTGAACTCGTGCTTCATTTTTTTTTTTTTTTTTGAAAAAATAGATATACTCCATTTTAAGAAAAACTATAATTTTACTAAATAATTAAAAAATATTATTGCGGTCCTATTTTTTTTAAAAAAAAAATTGTAACTATGCTTCCACTTGATGATAAAAATACATAACTATGTATTTATTTAATAAAATATTTTTTTTCCATAGCATTCCTACTGAATAAAATTTCTAGCTCTATTACTTAATTTACCTTTTTTCTAATAATAATAATAATATTATTATTATTATTATTGTTGTTGTTGTTGTTGTTGTTGTTGTTTAAACAAACCTTCCTGTTGAATAATAATTTATTTATTTTGTAAGAGAATTATTGTTTGTTTTGAGTACATTTGGTATTCAATGGACTCAAATTGGGATTCGAATATCAAGAATCCTTTGGATATGTGTTTGTTTCCTCCAAAATTCAAATCCTTTAAATATCAAGAATCCAAGTTTTTAGAGTTCTGCTCCCCTCAAAAATTTTAACACTCAGAAATCTCTGCTACAGTTAAAACTGAAATTCTCTCTCCTATATTTAAGGGGAAAAAATCATAACTTCTTCATTTGATATCCAATTGAGATGATTCTTTTTTCATTATGTTCCTAGTGAAGAGAGAAATAAATTAAGATCATATTGCATATTTTTTAGAAAAATTAACATTAAGATTTTATTATATTTGTTAATAAAATAAAACCTATTTTCACTACCTCTTTAAACACAAATTCTAATTTAATTCCATACTCAGATTAAAACTTAAATGCATATCGAAATTCTAATTTAGATAATAATTCAAATCACAAACTCAAATTCCAATTCAAATCACACTAACTCAAATCAAATCACTAATTCGAATCTATTTATCAAACAGACCCATAGTTTAATGACTCTTTAGCATTTCTATTATCTATTTACAGCAATGCATTCGAGGCATCTGAGTTAGGTTATCTGAGTTGGCCTCAAACGCCCCCACAAAACAACATATCAGGTGGTGCCTTGTTCAATGTGCGATTCTGTACCGTATTCTACCCATGCAAGTGGGTCCCACTATTTTAATTTTTTATGTTTATGTTTATGTTTATGTTTGTTTATTTATTTATTTATTTACATTAAAGGAAGGATTATTGTTAGAGAGGAAGAGCAAAATAGTTGGGTCCGTTTGGTAGTGTTTTCAAAATAGATGAATATAGTTTTTTTTTTTTTGGAAAATGAAAATTTTTTAGAAATTGTGCTGAAAGTATTTTTAAAATTTTTGCCTCAAAAAGCGTGCAAAAATATTTCCAAAAATTCTCAAAACAAAACCAAATAGGGCCACATATATTATAGTTAAAAATTAGTAAATAGTGTTATATGTTTTTAAAATGTGTAATAAATAACATATCATGAGAAATTTGATAAATATCTCATAAGAAATTAAGAACAAAAAGCTCAAAATTTCCTTACCTTTTTCTCCTCTTCATCTTTCACCTTTCTACCCTACCGGCATCGACAGTTGCCAAGCAATACTATATTTATATGATAATATTGTATTTTAAAATAATGAAAAAATTTACTGACAGCCAAAAAATATTGTGTTAACATATAAATACTATGTTTCAATATAAATAAAAAATTTATAGCCGATCTTGCTAGACCCATGAGATACCATAATAAGATGAAATATTGTACAAAATTTGTTGGTGGCTTCGTCATACATCATCAGCATCGATGACGATGTCAATAACCATAAAATATAGTATTTACCTGTAGATATTGTACTTTTATGTAAATACAAAAATTTACCAATGAATTCGTTGAACGACCGACTACTAGGAATGTAGTATTTACATGTAAAAACTATATTTACATATAAATACGAAACTTTATTGGTAACTTCATCGAAATACCAGTGGTCAGAAAAAACAATATTTACCTTTAAATACTATATTTACATGTAAACAGAAAATTTTCCCTATGGTCAAGAAATACAGTATTTACTAAAAAATATTGTATTTATATGTAAATAAAAAAAATTACTAGTAGCTTCATCGAAGTACCTATTGGAAAAATAGTATGCAGCAGAATTTTAAAAATTTTTATATCAAAGTATTTTTCAAAACACAAGTTCCAAACACTATATGCATAAATTAACCAGATCTTACTAACCTTGTATATGCTGAAAAGCTACCACAATCAGTGTAGAGAAATAACATTCTAAAAGGACCTCAACTAACTGGCCTTCTTTGCTATTCTTCTATCCACGGTTGTAATATATTTCACAAAAATAGAATAATTAACACTTAAAAATACTTCTAAAAAAATACCAAAAATATAATTGAACAATAAAAACCTAAAATTAAACATATTTTATTGAAAACAAACTAAAATACTAAAGACACACAAAAATAAGTAATTAGAAGTTTTAATAACAAATAAAATGTTGAGTAAATTATTTCAAACCCATGAATATGTACATTTTTACGTGTTATCAAAATATCCCTAAACTTAGCATTTATCTTGTCCTCAAACAAAAGAAAAACTAAAACTAAAAATTATAAACACACAAGAACACACAAGCAATGAGCTGATGAATTTATAGGCCTCAATATTTTCACAAATTTTATAGCTCAAGAAAACTTAAAATATAATGAACATGTAGAATTCAATTTAAACGTCGATTCTATCTTACTTAGACCCTCTGAGTGCATGTGTGAATAACTTATTACACTTATTTGTCATAGCCCAAATTAATTTATGCAAATCAGTGATTGAAGTTAGATCTTTAGGTAAGGAAATTTGGGCTTCATGGGCTTGTCTTACATATCTTTCTCTACTAATGTAGGCAACAAAATGTTTAAGGACCATTAGGACTTTATCAAGCTTGTAATATATAGCTTGGATAAGGAGTAGGATATTTGGATGCAAGTGAGGTTTAAATTACCTATAAATACATTCATCTATTCACATACCTTCTAATGAGCACAAATCATTATCTTAATTACAAACTTGAACTTTGCCTTCTTCTATAGTCCATATTTATTCATCATCAATTTTTTTGGAAAACTTGTGGATATCATAAGTTACAATGAAATAACAGTACAAAACAATATATCACAACATCACTCTTCCTACTATATACAAGAATAGACTTCAACATGTGTCACATAATAACCAAAATGCTTATGGGTGCAGGGTTAACAAGATAAAAAATAAATAGCAGCTAAGCTAAAATTTATGGGTGACAAACAAAAGAAAAATAAAGCTCAATGGGGTGACTATGGATAAAATGTGTGTCAGAAGGTAAGTTCATAAAGGCTCAAACGGTCCAAAAATAGCCTAAATTATATCCTTAGTGTCATGAGCCTAGGATTTCACCTCAATAGATAATCATACAAGTTCTAGAGTCCGTGAGATCTTTCAAAAGTTACTAAATTCATATAAACATTATCTAAGCTTGCAAATAACTAAGTGATCAGAAAACTTTAATGTTTTGACATGAAGCAGATTTTGAATAAAATATGTGATCATCCACTTCTTTTGACAAAGCGTGCTGCCGAAGATGTGCTAGAAGAGATGGATACAATGCTGAAGCCAGAAGATGTTAAAGTGGCAGAAAATTAGCAAAATTCATAGCAGATGCTGCTGGGACAGATGGCTTTGAGAAGAACCATGTCAACATCTCGTGCAAAATATCCTTCATTTGTCTTTATTGGTGAGGGAAGATGCCACTGGTTAATGTGCTAAAATTTCTCTTGATTCTTACGTCTGTTCTGCTAAAAGATTTGCTTAATGTGCTTCCACAGGAGGGCTTAATTCCAAAGGGGCAAAATGTTTTGATTCTTTCTGAAACTCGCAAGATGCTTAATGTCATTCAGGTTGGCCTTAAACTTGTTTCCATTTTGTAGTTTGGTTTCATATAGTTTCTTAAAAATTTAGCATATAAACTGTAACTTGAAAAATATGTAGGCACTTTGTTGGCAGTTGACCCATATCAAGTCTTTGAAGGGAAAATTTATAGAAAATATTGATATGTCCACCATAAATTTCATTTGAAGCAACAGATTTTGTGGTACCTTAAGTTTATCTAAGCAACATGAAAATACGCATCGATTTGGCTGTTGGTGTGGACTTGGTTTTTTTTGCTTGCGCCTGATGCTCGCTACTATAGTTGGGTTTTGGCAGAAGGCAATTCCCTGTTTTGATTGTTTGGAGAAAATGTCATGTTCGGAACCTAGCCGATTTGTGCCCTATGTTAGATCAGATAGCTTAAGTCTTCGTTTGAGAAGCATGTTAGAAAAACAAAGTTCAATTTGTTATAGTGTAAAGTTTTCACATGTTATAGTAAAAAATAAAATATTACTATAATATAAAACTCTCACATACTATAATTTTTAAGTTCCAACTTTAAGTTTCAACTGATTTTCCAAACACACTATAAAATGTTAAAATTTGAAAAGCCATAATGTAGAAAATTTATTCTGTTTGTTTGGCTAGAAGCTCCTCTTCGTGTTAAAGTCCACGTAAATCTTTCCAGATTTTGATAGTTAAATAATTTTTCACTCTTAGAATTAGCTTGACAAGAATTTTGTAATTTCTTGTTAAAATATTTGTTAACAGTTGAGATTATCACTGCAGTACGGATAACCAAAGTGTTGATCGTGCATATAGAATAGGGCAAACAAAGGATGTCCTTGTATATAGATTAATGATATGCGGGACTGTTGAAGAGAAGATATACAGAAAGCTAGTAAAAGATTTTGAGTTCTTTTTGCTGGTTTGTTTAGGTGTTGGAATCCGACTGCCCAGTATATCTGCATCAATTTTAACTTCTCATAACCCATGGTCTAGATATACAAGAGGGGTTTGTTTACAACTGCAACTGAGCACAAAGAACAGACCAGATGCTTCAGCCAACAGGCAAAGTTTATCAAGATTTGAATCGTCATGAGCTTATATTGAAACAATTGTTCATCCTTATCTGTAGAATAGTGTTTTAAGTTCTGCAACAAAATCTTTTCAGGATCTTCGGAAGCTTTTCAGTCTCCCAGCGCAGGGTTTTGATGTTTCCCCTACTCAGCAGCAATTGCACAAGGAGCATGATCGCCTGCATGTAGCGTATGAAATCTTATCTGCTCTAAGTAATGAATGATTCTTGTTGCAATATCTAGCACAATATTAATATTATAGCCTGTAGCTCATGCATATACTAAGTTGTGGGCCAAAAGAGCCATATTTTTCAATCATCATATAAGCGCAGTAATGCACTATCTTAATCAACTAAGGAGGATTGCAACCATTGCAGTCTAGTGGGGCATATGGCTTGAAATCGAGGGTGATGAGGAGGAATTTTTAGTCATTTGGGATAGAGTAGAAGCAAATTTTGCTTTGTGGATCCATTCTGAGAAGGATTTTTAGTAATCTCCTCTTTGGTCCTCCTTTTGTAGTCCTGTTTTCATTTTTGAGCAAACTTCTATTTTTTTCCTCTTGTTGTAACTATTCTTTTTCATTAACAATAATAATAATAATAGTTGCTTCGTTTTTTTCCAAAAAAAAAACAAAAATTCTCCTATACATCATTGTATCTGATCTTTTCTATCATTTTTTTAATTATTTTTCCTGTTTGTAATAGGGATGACGATCTGAAGGCCCGTATAAAAAATTTGGAGAGTCAAGGTATAGCAGGAGTTGGTCATCACAGTTTACTCTTCTCCAAGGCCAGCACCTGTTCAAGAGGCAGAAGTAGAAGAAGAAGCGAGGTGAGCCCATATGCTTCTTGCTCTTCATATTTGCGGGATAAAATTATTTGATTTTGAGAAAGTTGTTTCTATGGTTATATCATTTGTTTGGTATGTGATATGTCCTCAAAAATTGGCTGAAAGGATTTGTTCAAACTATGTTAAAAAAAGTCTTAGAGCTGCACGTGTCAAGTGTTATTTTGTCAGCCATTGTGGTCTTTTTGGTCTATAAATGAACATGGAAAACAGAAAGGGGTATCAATGGTCATTTTCTTATAATTCTAGAACCCATTTTACTATTATTCTCAAAAACAATTTATGCTCAAAATGTTTATTCTAATAAAAAAAATTAAGTAAAAATTAACTCCACAATATCACTTGAAAGTTTAAGGGAGGAAAAATTAAATCAAAGAAACATTAAGACCGTTTATTTTATATATGTGACCAACTCTTTTTATTTAAATATTTAAAATTTTTTGAATGTACCTTTATTTTTAGAATTCTAATATTGCTTTGAATTCTTTAAACTTCAATATGTTTATTATAGTAAAAAATTAAAATTTTTTCTTTTATATTTATAAAAAAAATTATAATTTTTTTATTTGATATCCAATTGAGACATTTTTTCATTACGTTCCTAACGAAGATAGAAATAAATCAATATTTATATTGCATATTTTTTAAGATTATAAACATTAAAATTTTGTTAAATTTGTTAATAAATTAAATTTTTTTTTTGTATTTCTTTAAACATAAATTTTAATTTTATTGCTTATTTAGATCAACACTTTAAATGTATATTTAAACATTAATTTAAATGATAATTTAAATCACTAATTTAATTCAAAATAATTCAAATCAACACAATTTAAATCTATTTACCAAACAATCCATTAAAAAAAAGAACCAAGACTAAGTTTTCATAAAGAAAAAAAATTAACTTGATGTTCATTATACAAATCCAGGTTATCATCTAAAAAAACCAGGTTTAACTTCATGTTCTTTGTTCCTTAAGCCATGAAAAATCACAATCCATCACAGTCCACGACATCTCATGTTCATTAAGCCAGATTAAATTCAACCATCGTCAAAACCAACCCAAAGTTCACAGCATCTCCGCCGCCGACAGCGCCCCATCGCCGTCTCCCTCCACCCCTTGCATACATTCGCTGCAGACGGCAACTTCAAAGACGACAGACGGAACTCGCTTACAAAATGTCGGATTCCGACTTGGATACATTTCCTCTGTCGTCTCTCGTCCTGCACCGTGGGTTGCCTAACGACATATGAGAACGTGATTTTCTCAAGCGTGTCATCCTCCAGATCGCCGGCTTTAAGCCCGGCCCAATTGACGGCTTCGCGGCACTTAACGATGAGGCAGCGGGGACCCAGGTGAGCACAGCGGCGCCGCCGTCGCTGGATATCACCCCAGACGCAATGCAGAAAAGGGTGTGGGGACTTGGGTAGTAAAAAAAAAGTGGGATGCATATTTCCAGGATTGGATTGAATGAACCTCGTAACACTAAGAAAATAGGTTTTTTAGGTATGGGCCTAGCAAAAGAAAATTTTGGAGTTTTTCTTTACGTTTCAATTTTGTTGTCAAATTTTTTTTATTTTTTTTTGGTGTAGTTTAATTCCAATTCAATAAAAAATGCCCTCCATATAGCGTTAAAGCCGTCTAAGAAATGTTTTCAATTGGGCCTCCTTTCAACTGATTTGAAAACTGGAGAAGTCAATTGCAAACATTTTTAGTTTGGGGATCGATTTGTCAAAGGCGACAAGTTGAGGGATACTCATGCAAGAAAGCCAGGTCTTTTTAGTGTAGAAAACTATTTGAACGTCTCTACTTTGTTACTCATCTTCGCTTATTATGTCAAACGCAGAAGGCCAGGGGCTACATTTGTGGGAGCTTCAGCATCAAAACTGTTTAGCCGAGCGAAATGTTGATGGGTATGGTTCATGCTGATGGTGTTCAACTTCAGGACTTCATGTCTAAGAAGTATTTCATTTCATATGTAAAGAAGTTGCTTTTGCATTTTTTTACAGTGCGGAATATGCCTTCAAACCAAAGGAAATAATATTGAACAAGAAAACACCATGTTACCAAGATGGTTCAGGTAAACTGACAGAATCAGAGATTAAAAGAGAGAATCAATTCGCTACCTAACACTCCTGCAAATAAGCTATGCTCTCTCATGTCTTGCTTTTTCACACATTATGCAGATGAAAATGTTGGAACTCTTTTGGTTCAAAACTTCACTCATCATTATTTCACTTGCTAAACAGCTTTGAATTTCTTAACATTTTGTTCCTGCAGGCTTTGGTTTCAAGGTTGCCAGATAGAGGGGTGAAGATACAAATTCAAATTGCAGAATTGAGTGCCGAACTTCGTAAAATCAAGACGGAGAACGAAAACAAAACAGAAAGTAATCGATTTGGATGGTTTAACTGGTGAATTCCGCGCAGGATTGAACGTATAGCGTTGTTGTGGTTGCTGAACAATGAAAACTGAGAAAAGACGTCTATCTGGGTTATTTTGTTGAGGATCAAAAATATAAATCTGCCTAATCCAAAAAGATTAGTAAGATTGGTTGAATGTTGTTCCAAGGAATTTACTTGTTTACCACTACATTGACATTATCTTATTTGGAGATCCTGCTTGGATCATGTCATTTTTTTGCAATTATCTTTCACTTGAAAATTGCAGTTTATGGTAATTATTTTTTTGTAAATTGCTCTCATGTGTTATTACAGCGTAATCAGCCAACTTTTTGTAGAAGATATTTCCATTTTGTTATGTAACTATATAAATTGAGAACGGCAACTCTTTACCTCTTACTCTTTGAGAAATGATATTGTCTTTTGATTACATTGATCAGTAGAATAGAGAGAAACGGAGAGGTATTTTCATAATGGTTGGAAAATCTTAAGATGTATCATGATTCATTCCCAACGCAATTCAGAAAGATTCCAAATGATGAATGTTCTCACTTTCCAAGATGCAAGTTAACCAAAGTACACCCAAAAGGAAGCCAAAAAATTTGCCATATCCCCAGATTAGTGATAGGGATGTCTAACTTTAACTCCAAATATTTTACCAACTTTGAGTTGTCTACCATTTGCAATTTTTATTATTAATTAATGTGATCATCTTTTGAACAACTATCAGTAAAGCAAGGGCAACTAACTAATGCAAAAACTTGGAAGTAGAGTTGATTCCCCAAGATGAGTGTACAGAAAATCAAGTTCCTTCCACCATCTTTGAATCTCCATCTCCAGGTAAAGAAAAAAAAAATGAGAAAAGGATTCTGCGGACCGATCTTTTGCAATGTGAACCATCCACAAACATACATAATATTCTTGTAAGCACAAAATCTATCATCCAATTCAGTTAATTTAGGAAACCCTTTCTTATGACATGAAATCTGATGAAGAATTGAAAGTTTCCTTGAGAGCCAGCTGCGACCTCAAAATATCAGATGTAGCAGTCCAAAGTTCCTGTGCAAGTCTAGCGTTGTATGAAAGCTCTGAAGAATTTATAGTCCTTCCCTTTCCTCCAAAGAAGTAGACTCCGGATATTTCCTGAAACCAACATAACAATACAACTCATCAGGAGAGAAAAAGAAAACTTCTATTTGAGAGGTAATTCAAATTTCGTCTACAGATAGCACGTAACACTTTCCACATCGAGCGAACTAGATTATGCCTACAACCAATTTCAAAGGAGATGGATGATGTTGAACTAAGGTCCAAATTAATACAAGAGCTATGATACATTCCAATTTTTTAGGATGTGCCATGTAGGGTCAACCGTCAACTCTTGGATGATTGAAGGGAACGATTTAAGCTTCAGCTAAAAAGCCGTCAACTTTCTTCTCAACAACTGAGACCCCTTCTTTCCAGTTTTCATCATCTAATAGCCGAAATTTGGGTCGCATGGTACATTAAACATGCCAAATTAACTCGAGAAAGCGTAAAAATTTTAGCATGTACAGTAAGTTTTAGTAAAATTAAGAATCTGGAGTTTACTTCAGGAGGAAAAAAAAAAAGGAGAGAAGAGCCTAAGCGTATGGCACATGTTATTCAAGGATAAATTGCCGAATTTTACAAATGTGGCACTCTTCTTTCATCACAATTATTGGTGCTAAAATGCACTTTTGCACCATAGGGTGGCGAAAGTTTTGTTTTAGTAATCAACATTTCTGACAAGAAATGACATTCATAGCAAGAACAAGTAAACAATTGGGAGAAGACAAACTTACTGGCGGGGCAAGAGCTGCATCAAGAATAGAACTGACTCCATTCTCTGGTGATCGCAAAAGACCCAGAAGTTTCAAGACAAGAAATGCCATCAGGGAAATAGGGGAAGGAACTTCACGCATGATGTTGGTTTTAACTGTGCCAGGATCTACAGCACTTCATTATGATAAAGACAAACAAAGCTAGTAAAAAAATTATTACCTCAGGAAATGATAAACAAGCTCCAAAAGAACATGCTTGGTAATGCATTCAACAGATAATAATTGAGTTTAGTACTATGAGGCAATTTGCAACCACATACACAACAGAAATTTGACGAGATTCATCCTTCAATCCAAGTTGTCGATGGAGCTCATAGGAGAATAGTAGTAGGTATACTACACAAGATAATGAAAACTGGCTGTTATAATTGAGACAACACATACCCTTCAGGGCTTGTTTGGCATACCGTATATTGTATTGTATTGTATTGTATTGTATTTTTTGTATACAATACAATACAATACAATACAATACAATACAATACAATACGGTATGCTAAACATGCTTTTAAATAACTAACGCATCAGTCATGACTTACATTTAGAATACTCATAAATCCGAGCATAGGGATATCGGTTTGATCTCGAGAAGCAAATCCCAGAAACAGCATCCTTGTTAACCTGTACGCTAAACACTGTAAAAGAAAAAAAAATTGATAATTTCAAACTTCATGACAATGTGTAATTAAGGATTAAGGATTAAGGATTATGGATTCATAGTTCCACCTAAAAACTTCACTAGTGACATAAAAAAATCAAATAGCACACCAAATAAGGTATTGATAAATCATTGGTCACTGCAATTTAAAACTGAATTACTCAAGCAATTGTTGGCTAACAAGACTTTGAGTTTGCAACATATGGTATATGCTCACCACTTCGATGCGTAAAGGATGTAACATTCACTATGCGTGAAGATATAGGACTATTTTTGAGGAGCGGTAGTAATATTTTTGTTAGACAGAATGCTCCAATATAATTTGTAGCAATAACTCTGAAAACCACAGATAAAGATATACATAAGTAATCAAGTCCTCAAATGAGAAGGAATACAATTTTGCACAGATTTTCATTTTGTACATAATATACTACCACACAGATTTTCTATACAAAACTAGATTAAGGTAAAAGACATTGCCCATCGAAGCCTTCGTCTGTGAGTCTAGGTGATGTTGCCAGTATGCCAGCATTGTTTATCAATAATTGGACCGAACAATGCATATTTGAAGTCAGAAGCCACTGCTCAAGGGACACTTTAAACTTCAAAACCGAGGGAAGTGACGACAGATCAACTTGAAAAGCTTTGAGTTGGGCATGCTCGTTCCTGGTTTTAACTTCTCTCATAGTCTGTCATACAATCAGCAAGAGCAAACACAAAGAAACGCATGATGTGAAGGACGCACATCTTCATATAAAACTTGCAACAGAAGCAATACCTTCGATAACAATTGAGACGACCGTCCAACTGCATACATTATGTGAAGTTCAGATATACGCGCCATAAGCTGTCATTCTACTTGTTATAAAGAAAGCAAATTGCTTCACATCTGACTCTGAAAGTGATCATAGCATACACATCCATATAAAATGCCTAAAAATCCTATCACAAATCCTTGAGTAATGAAAATCACAGAAGTTTGGCTAAGCTGTCAATGACACTTTTTTTTACCATAAGCCAATGTCAAGGATACAAAAGACTTGGGGCTTGTTTGGTTGGAGAGAAAAGGAGGGAGAGGGTGAGAGGATTAGTGGTTGCAAGGAGAGAAAAGAGAAGAGAATGAATTGAGTGCGGGATTTCAAATCATTCAAGAGAACCCCAATTATAATTTATCCAAAAATGGAGAGCTTAACGAATAGAATCCATACCAAACAAAATAAAGGAAGGTTCTCTATTTCCCTTATCTAGTTTCTACCCCATTCTTTCCTTCCTATCTTCTTTCCCTCTGACCTAAAATAGCCTAAAGGAGCAATCATGTCATAATCTTTGAACTACTACACAAAGCTAACAGCCTACAGTTCAAACCAATCTAATAAATAGGAATAGGGCAGAAGTCACATCTTTCGATCATGTTTATGTAAAAGCCAAAATGGAATAAGAGCATACATATGATCAGAGCACCTTTTGAACCAAGTATTTAACAACATTAATCGTTTATACTAAATCAAAGTACAAAAATAAAAGGAGCAAGAAAATGCAATTTTACCAAGAACAACGTAGAAGCCTTCCTTGGAAAGAGCATATGCAGCAGCAGCACCTAGTCCAGATGTAGCCTGCATTTGAGAGCAGCTTAAGCAGATTGCAAAATCTGAGCGTGCTAGAAATAACAAACAATCATTTATATAAATTGACTTAGTCTATGGTCTGATTCTACACAAAACAGTAAAGATTGAGGTGCAGCAGAACATTTACACAAATGTACCGTGTAAAAGTTGAGAAACAATATAGTTTTATTTATTACATATAATCAATGCCATATTATCCTGTAGGCCTGGTCCTCCTGAGGAGTATAACCCCATCACATATTACATATTCGAGACAGACCAATCCTGCATGTAACATGTAAAAGTACAAAGTGTAACATTATATTTCCATATCATAGTCATAGATTGAATTTATATCATCCTAAAGTCATTACACACAATAAAGAGCAGTTGAAACTTGTGGGCACTTAAATATAACAAGTGCGTCTCACTTCTGCCGCGATGTGGGACTCGTCTCAGTGGCTACTAATTTGTTACACCTCATACTTTTATACATGTGAGGTTGTAGACAAACCCTTTATATATATAAGCATAAACTCCAAAAACGGGTTGACAGTTTTGCTCCTGACTATAAAAATTAATCATGAATTTTTACAATTTAATGAAGACAATCATGTTTCCACAGATAATAACTTGAAATTATGAAAATAGTTCTATTCTATTCAAAATGTTCTATTCACTAATGTTACAATCCATTAAACACTACAACATTTTACACAAGCGGTAGGTATTTATGTGAAATTTTCCTTTATTATGTGATAAAAAAATATGATTATCTACATTAAACTTCAGGAATCAATCGTCAGTTTCATAGTCAGGATGAAACTGCCCAAAAAATAAAAGTTCAGGGACTACGTTGTCAAATTCAAAAGTTGAAGTACTAAACTGTCACTACAGTAAAAAAAGGGAGCATACGGGCATTCTCTAAAAAAACAAAAAAAGGAGCTCGGCATACGCCAGTGATGATGCAGAGGGGTTTGAAAGGTTCTTCCGTTTGGAAAGTGAAAGGAGGAGTAGAACGAGGGTAGACTCTGGAATTGTGCGAGAAAAAGGTTTTTGTAAGAAGAATCTGCAAGTGAGAGACCACCAGAGAGAATGTCCAGAGCACGGCCATCCTCCAGAAATCGGGCCCACTTACAAAGCGCAAACATTCCACCACCAACTGCCATATTCCCATTTCTCCCTATAATTTTTACACAAATTACAATTTTTTAGGAAACAAGAAAAAAAAAATCTAGTGGCTCAAATTTGAATCATCATAGAAGGAAACGAAAGAAGAATATAATACCTTATCAAAACCGGACTCCTCTAAGTAGCCGTCGCAGTTCGGCTATCTTTTTCGCCAACCTTAAACTTATTAAAAGAAAACTAAATTGAGAACTCAAGGCTTAATTTGGAAGATTTCGGCAAAAAGCCCAAAAAAAAAAAAAAAACAAATTAAGCAAATGATCTCCTATTTTTTAAATTAAAAAATATGTTTTTTTTTTAGCATCAAAACTGCCTCAATTTTTTCATAAAAAAGAAAAAAAATGACTGTATCGAAGGGAGGAATCTAAATATGGTGTCCAAAAAAAAACTAAAACTGTTTTGATATCCAAAAAGCTAATTTTGTGATGTCCAAAAAAAAAAAAGGCCATTGACCTAAAATTTTTTTCCCAAAAGTCCCTTTTTAAAAGTACCCCGCTTAATTTCTTTAAAAAAAAAATTCTAGAAGTTCGTCTTTGAGAGCCCTGTTTGTTTTTGGGGGTTCTTGTTTGTTTTTGGGGGGATATTTTGAAAAAAGAATTAAAGGAAATTTGAAATTAAGTAAATGACTTCTTTTTTTTTTAGCATTGAAACTGTCCTAATTTTTTTAAAAAAAAAAACAAAATGACTATATCAAATAGAAGGACCTAACCAAGGTGGAAACAAAAAAAACTGAAACTGTTTTGATGCCCAAAAAGCTAGTTTTTTTATGCCCAAAAACTAAAAAAAAAAAAAGAAGAAGTCATTGACCAAATAAAATTTTTTTAAAAAGTCACCTTTCAAAATGTCCCTTTTTTGGATTTTTTGTTCCTTTTTTTTTTTTTGCGAGTCTTGCAAATTATAAAAAGTAAATTGTTGGGCTAGCCTCGAACTATTCTAAAAAGTTATTTGTTAGTCTTTGTTTTTTAGTTAATTGTTCTTGAACTCAAAAAATATATACATATAATGACCAATTTAACATCAAAGCTTTAATTTTCTACAAATTTGTGCATGTACAAAGCTTATAATCGTAATTTATTACTAAAAGACCAAAATAACCTAAAAGATCTAAGATAATTATTTAAAAATTAAAAAATAACAAAAAAAAGGGAAAAAGAAATTGGTCTTCTTTTTCCTTGCTTTTCAATTCACCGCCAAAACCTCATCTACAAACTCATCTCTAACCAACCATCTACAACGCCATCTCTGATCAACCACCCACAAACCCAAAAAACCCCACCATCAAAGAAGCCACAAACTTGAAGCAGTTTCATAGTGATCGCTGTCATGATCATCGATATCTCAACATCATCTAAAAAATCAATTCAATTCCTACGAAATTTCTTCCTAAAGTCAAAGATCGACATGGATCATGGACATGGAACCCAATTCAATTCAATTAACGAAATCAATGATCAGTGACATGGAACCCATTTCACAAAAATTAAAAAAAAAAACCAAAAACTAACTTTCTTAGATAAGAAACCCAGTTTTTTCTTCTGCTTCCTTCACCTATGACTATTTCTTAAACACAAAAAAATAAAAATAAAAAAAAATCCACTACATATTTAATATAACTCCTCAAGACCGATTAAGAAAACCTAAAACTTTATCTCTTTCCTCACCTCTCAAATGCATAACAAACAAATGATTTAAGCCCCTATATTGGGAAAAAAATCCATAACAAAGTCGACAAAAAATATTAAAAAAAACACTAAATTTTGACCCCTCAGCCGGAGATGATACTATGTTCATCGTGATGGTCGTCACTCCAAAACAATCATTGCTCGCTCCAAACCCATTGGAGTTGATGCTAGATCTGTCGTGATAACTGTTGCTTCAAACCCACTAGAGATGATGCTAGATCAACGAAGTCTGTCATGATGGGTTGGGTCACACCAGAGGAGGTGGGATCTAGGGGCGACAACAAGATGGGCAGCGAGGTTTGAGTGAGAGAAAAAGAAGGAGAAGGAGTAGGAGAAGAGGATGAGCAAATCTAGTGGGCGACAAGCCTGAGAAGAGAAGAAGAAGAAGGCGAAGAAAAGGAGATCTAAGGTGGAAATATTAGACATGTATGCCCTAAGGAGTAAAAATATAATATGTTTTTGGAGGCATATTTATTAATAAAGAATTTGTTTATTATTCATATACCAAATTGTTGTCCTCTTCATATTTGTTGGATGTATGATAAACAAATAAAAGTCTGAGACTATCAGTCTAAGCCTTTAGAATCAGGCATATGATGGATAGATTATGCTAAAAACATGATTCTAAAGGTGACGGTCTAAATCATAAGATCAACAATCGAGGAAATAAAGTTGGGTGCTTTATTTATGTAAAGATTATTATGTTGTCTATATCCCTAATGGGATTTGTCTTGGCCATCGGAGGTGGACTCCATGAATAGAAATATTAGTGTATTGTCATAAGTGACGATGCATTGGATCGGGACAGAAACTGTAATTAATTTAGATTAATAATTTTGTCTTGGTAAATCAATTCACTTTAGATAATTATATGTGTTGTATCTTAATCTTGAGATGAATAGTGAGCCCATTGTCTTAACTTATGTCTTTTGATGTATCAAAGAGTGACATCCACAATTTATAATGGTACGCATACCGATACATTAGAGACATGACTCTTAATAGCTTAGACTTATTATTCATAGATACGGAATCCATAGCTCCTCTTTAAGAGTCGATGATATCCTCTTATATGCTTTATCCTATAATTGGAAAGCTAGAGTGTTTAACTATTTGGATACATAGGTATAATAAAATGGTACACTGTTTTTGGATGATAAGTTTTCTGATGATGAGATAATGGAACATAAGAGAAAAATAATAAAAAAGGTAAGACAGAATTTATCCTTAAGCCGATAATAGATAATCCTATGGGGATACGATACATTATGACATGTCATGGAGACTTAGCTATTTGGGCTTCGTAATTCTATATAGTTCAAGAGTGCAGTTCTAAGCTTTTAGTGGAGTAGCGTTAGAGTTGATAATTATGAAATGTATATCTGAGATATTGGGTTTCATAATTATCAGGAGCTTGAACCATGTAGGTCCATTAGGTCTTTTTTGCTAGCTTATAATAAATCTTGTAATGACACAGCATGCTTTTTCAATAAATTGGTGACTTGTGTCAAATTATCAGATTGGCTAAAATTCGATAGGATCAGATAATTCATGTCTGTTTATTAGTTGAATTAATTTTGTGAAAATTAATTCAAGATAAACTTGTTGAATTATCCAGAATATTTATTTTCCTAGAAGTTATCTAGATATTGTTGTTTTAATTAGATAACTTTTCTATTGGTTTATTTAAATTCAAACAAAGGCTTTATCCTAAGTATCTCAGGTGGAAAATAAAATATTTGTATGGATCATTTATCATAAGTGCGGCAGGCCGACCTTCAGGTTTGATCCGTCGATGGAGTAAGTTCGGCATACCGATCTATCAGTTTGGCTTGTTGACCGAACAATAATTTGATTACGCGTTTTTAAGCGATTTTATCAAAAATTGATCTAAATTCAAATTTTGGAGGCCTTATCTAATAAAAACTAACCCCTAGGCTCAACCTCTATAAACAGGGGGTGAGACTCATAAGTTATGCAGATCAATTGAGAAATCTAGAGTGAGCATTCTATCTGTGAGTCTCTGAAACTCCCCTAAGAGCTATTGTTCATAAATCATGAATCTTAGTTCTAGGTTTTCTCAATTGGTTAGAAAGAGAGTCACTTGGAAAAGCTGTACGATATACGCCCACATGTACTCTAATCATGGATAGAGAATAGCAAAGAAGTATAATTGGTTGAGGCTCTTCTGAAATGCCCGTCTCTTCACAGATTGCAGAAGATCTTTAGTAAATAAGGTTAGTAAGATATGGTTAATTTATGCATATAGTGTGTCAAACTTGTGTTTTAAAAAATACTCTGGTTTAAAAATTAAAAAATTTCTGCTACTTACTATTTTTCCAACAATTGGCATTAGAGCCAGGTTTTTACATAAATTTACGAGTTTGTGATCATACTATATGTATAAATTATGTGATTTTGATCTCTCCTATGCTTGAATTTAATTTATTACAAAGTTGGCACTTTAGGGTTTCTATATATTTATGTTGTCATGGATTATATGGTGAATATTTATTAATTAATTATGGTTGATTAAATTATTATTTGATTATTTATTAATTAATTTATGCTAGGTATGGTTCCTTAGAAGCTAGAATGTGTATATAGGTTTTTCATATAATTAAATGGCGAACTATCATCTCTATCTAGAAATTATTATTTAATTTTAAATTTGTAAGAATTTTGTAATTGAATAATTATTCGAAGAAGATAGATCTAGAAGACGGATGATAGCATTCCATAGGTATTTCTTAAGTCTCTAATTTTATGTTTTTGAATTATTGAAAATAACATTGGAAAACTACATAAAACTGTATTTTTTTTTCTAAAAATAGTGATATTTGCTCGGTCGGCAGACCGAACCCTCAGGTTCGACAAGCCAATAGTTATAGAACAGCAAGCTGAACCTCTAGGATCAGCAGGCCATCCACTGGATAGAATTCTGACGGTGTTTGATGGGCCGAAGGGTCATGACCGGCAGGTCATTTTTTTTAATCTGCATGCTGGTAGAGGGCTATAAATTTTTTCAAAAAAGGTGCGATTTTTTGGTGTAGTTTTGATTTATTTTTGGGACAATTCTAAGAAACATTAAATTTGGATATGATTAGAAATATGGAGTGTTCGATCTATGCGGGATTAAAGACTTGAAGATAGAAAATATATGAGAAGGATACAATTTGAAGATTTAAGGAAGAAGAATCAATAATATGTTTCGATTTATCTCTTGTAATCTTTATTTCTATTTTTTAGGGTGGGACCATAATATTACGGCTATTTATTATTATTTTGATTGTAGCTTTGCATGATTGCTTTGCTTGTTTGCATTATAACATGATTTTTCATGTATGTTGATAACATGTCATATAGAATAAGGAGTGCCGCTCATTAAAAATTATTCATACATGTTCTTAAAATAAAACCTTGATTTCAAAAAATTAAGCAGGAAAAGGTTTTCGAAGAAAAGACCTACGGCCTCCATCGTTGGTCCATGGGTAGCACATGATGGTTTTGACCCCTAAGAAGGGACTTGATCATGTACTAAGTTAGATCTTCGAGAAGATAAGATATTTTAGCATAATTTATCATTACACGCCCCTAGGTGGTGATTATAAATCATGGATAAAATATTGAAACAATGATTATACACTCACGTTAATTTTATTATTAACCTTTCCGAGGAGCTCTATTAATAAAATTAATGGCCAAAGAAATGATGATTAATATAAGCTGGATCAGATAGGTCCTAAATGGCATATATTAATCAGGAGGAGATTCGTGTTCCTAATTGAATATAGCAAGTCTCTCCTAGGTGACTTTTTGAATTTTGAGTTGGGAATTATAGTTATAAGGTTGTGATTTTTTTAAGGCTTTGACACATAAACATATTATATGTTTTACATGATTGTGTTATTTTATTAAATTATTATGGTATGTTTGCTTATGTTTAGTAAATGGTTCTTTATTGTAGATTAAAAATGTCTAAACACATTTTATCTTTGATACTTGACAAAAACCAATTAACCAGTGAGAACTACAATGATTGAAAATGAAACCTGAACATCATCTTGTCCTTTGAGAAACTAAAATTTGTACTGATAATATCGTGTCCTCTAGACCTTACAGGAGATTCCATTAATGAGCAAATCCAAGCGTATGATCGCTAGAAGGATGCTAATGATCAAGCCTACTATTATGTTATGGCCAGCATGAATAACATGTTGTAGGCTCAACATGAAGATTATGATACTACTAGGCAGATCTTAGATAATCTTAAAGACATGTTTGAAGGCTAGGCCCTAACAAAATGGTAAGGGACTCTTTGAAAAGTCTTAAACTGCAAACAAACGCCGTGGACATCTGTAAGAGAGCATATAATGTTGGTCATGGGTTACCTCATTAAGGCTCAAACTAATGGAGCTGACATCAATGCTGAAACTTAGATGACTATGGTCTTTGAGACTCTATCTAAGGACTTTATCCCTCTTAGAGCTACATTTAATTGAAGTAGTAGGAGTGATATGACCTTGATTAAGTTGATGAAGTGGTTATAAAAGTTCAAAAATCTGATCTGGCAAACTCCTGCGGGTGGCGAGGCCAACTTGGCGGCTGCTTCTAGTTCCAATCCTAACCCTATGAATGTAAAAAAACAACAAGCCAAGAATAGGAAGTCTTTTATTCCTACAAACGGCAAGAATAAGAAGAAGAAAAAGAAGAACTAGAAGAAGCTCAAGTGCTTTTTCTGCAGGAAGGTTAGGCACATCAAGAAGAATAGCAAGGATTTCCTTTCCTAAAGAGGTAGGTGTGATCTTCTGGTTGTTAAAACTTATTTGGTTGAGGAATCCAGTGACACTTAGGTCATAGATTCCAGAGCGACTAATCATGTTTGTGTTTCTCTACAGGAGTTTAAAGAAACGAGAAGTCTGCTATATGAAGACTTCACGCTTTAGATAGGCGATGGATCCTTGGTGTTGGCTGAAGCAATAAGAGACGTCTATCTTTATTTTGATAATTATAGGAGTTTATTTTTACGGGATTGTTTTTATGTTCCTAAACTTAAAAGGAATTTGATATCTGTAGCTTATTTATTTAAAGACTCTTAGATAGTTTCTTTTAATAATAAAATAGTGGTTCACAAAAACAAATCTTTTATTAGTAATGGGTGGATGCAAAATAATCTATATTTTATTAAACCTAAGATGGACTTACTGCTAAACACTAGGATTAATGATAATAACTATTAAAGACTAAGAACTTCTTACTCTAGTAAGACTTATCTTTGGTGTTTACAACTAGGTCATATTAACCTTAATAGGATTCAAAGGTTGGTAAGGGATGGACCTTTAAGTCACTTAGAGGTGGAATCTATACCACAATGTGAATCTTGTTTGGAGGATAAAATGACCAAAAGACCATTTAGGTCGAAGGACAATAGGGCTTAAGGGGTTCTAGAACTTGTACATAGCGATGTTTTCAATCCGTATGAGTATTTTGTCACTTTTATTAGTGATTACTCAAGGTATAGGTATGTGTACCTAATGCACCACAAAAGTGAAACTTATGACAAGTTCAGGGAGTTTCAGGCTAAAGTGAAAAGGCAATTGGGTAGACCCCTAAAGACACTTCGATCTGATCGAAGTGGTGAATACCTTTTCGATAAGTTCTTGGGACATTTATTAGAGAATGAGATTCTATCCCATTTGACTGCGCCGAGCACTCTGCAGCAGAATGGTGTGGCTGAGAGAAGGAATAGGACTTTGTTGGACATGGTTAGGTCCATGATTAGTTATTCATCATTGCCTTTATCCTTTTGACGATATGCACTACAAACCGCATGTTATCCTTTAAACAATGTGCCTTCAAAATTAGTTCTTAAAACTCTACGGGGAAAAAGATATCCTTAAATCATATTCGCATATGAGAATGTTGGACTCATGTCTTGTTTATGGAAGCGAATAAGTTGGAAGCATGTTCTGAAGTTTGTGTGTTTGTAGGATATCTAAAAGGGACCAAAGGAAGTTATTTTTATAACCCAAAGAAAAAAAAAGTCGTGGTTTCAACTAATACGACTTTCTTTGAGGAAAGTTACATGGACAACTTTAAGCCTCGAAGTAAAGTAGTGCTTGAGGAGTTGGTAAGTGATTCGGTTACTTTGGGGGTTCCGAATGAAAATGTTCCAATCAGTGTAGAAAAATCAACCGAACCCAAACAACAACCTAAGGGGCTTCAGCATAATGGGAGGATCGAGCGTCAACCCAAGAAATATATGTTCAATGGTGAGGCCTTCTTGGCTGAACTAGCTGAACATGATAGGAATCCTTACACTTGCAAAGAGGCTATAGAAGATGTTGATTCGAAACTCTGGACGGAGGCCATGAACATAGAGATAGGGCCTATGGCGACTAACTACATCTGGGAGCTTGTAGATCTTCTTAGAGGGGTAAAATACACAGAGTGTAAGTGGATCTATAAAAGGAAAAGAAAAGTGAATGGAAAAGTCAAAACCTATAAGGTTAGACTGGTAGCTAAGGGATACACGTAAAAAGAAAAAATTGATTATAAGGAAACATTTCACCTATAGCCATGCTTAAGTCCATCCGTATTCTCTTATTCATAGCTGTCGTTTTCGACTATGAGATTTGACAGATGGATGTCAAGACGGCCTTTTTGAATGGCTATATTGATGAGTCTATTTATATGGAACAACTAGACGAGTTCAAGGCCAAGGGTCAGAAGGGTAAGGTTTGTAAGCTGCTAAAGTCAATATAAGGACTTAAGCAGGCTTCCCGTTCTTGGAACATAAGATTTGATCAAGTGATCAAGACTTATGGGTTCGCACAAAATGTGGATGAACCATATGTTTACAAACACATTAAGGATGAAAAGGTGGTTTTTTACTGCTCTATGTAAATGACATTTTGCTAATTGACAATGACATTGGGGTGTTGTCATTGATCAAATTATGGCTGACTAAGTAGTTTGACATGAAAGACTTAGGTAAAGCTAATTTGTTCTTAGAATCTAGATTTTTTGGGATGGGAAGAACAAAATAATAACTTTATCCTATGCAGGCTATATAGATAAAATTCTCAAAAGGTATGCAATGTAGGATTCTAAGAAAGGTAGGCAATCATCTATGTCTAGAATTACTCTTTCTAAGAGAGACTCACCAAAGTCTAATGAAGAAAAAGAATACATGAAGAAGGTGCCTTATGCTTTGGCAGCAGGTAGTCTCATGTATGCCATGCTTTGCACATGATTGGATATTAATTATGCGATTGGGATTGTAAGTCGATTCAGTCAGATTTAGGACAGAACCACTAGGTTGCAGACAAGCATATTTTCAAGTACCTAAAAAGGACTCAAAGGTATATGCTTATGTATTCGGATGAGGATTTAACACCTTTAGGATACATTGACTTAGATTTCCAATCCTATCTGGATTCGAAAAGATCGACTATTGATTTTGTGTTTACTCTGGTCGGTAGTGCCATTGTTTGTAGAAGTGTTAAGCAAGATTGTACTTTGAATTCAATGATGGAGACCGAGTAAGTGGCAGCTAGTAAGGCTTCGAAAGAAACAGTGTGGTTCCGCAAGTTCTTTGGGAATCTTGAGGTAGTTCTTGATATGGATAAGGCGATATCGCTGTATTGTGATAACAATGCGGCGATAGCTAATACTAAGGAACTAAGATTCCATAAGAAGAGTAAGCATATTGATCAAAAGTATCATGTGATCAAGGACTTCGTAGAGACAGGGCATGTTGTTATATGAAAAATCGCATCTGAGGATAATTTAGCTGATCCATTCACGAATACACTAACTACAAAAGTTTTTGAAAGGCATGTGGAAGCTATGGGGATGCGAGATTCGTCATATTTACTCACTTAGTGCAAGTGGGAGATAGTTAGACATGTATGCCCTAAAGAGTAAAAATGTAGTATGTTTTTGGAGACATTTTTATTCATAAAGAATTTGTTTATTATTCATATACCAAATTGTTGACCTCTTTACGTTCATATTTGTTGGATGTATGATAAACAAACAAAAGTCTGAGACTGTCAGTCTAAGCCTTTAGACTCAGGCATATGATGGATAGATTATGTGGAAGACATGATTTTAAAGCTGACGGTCTAAATTATAAGATCTGCAATCAAGGGAATAAAGTTGGGCACTATATTCATGCAAAGATTATTATGTTGTCTATATCCCCAATTAGAAATGGTTTGTCATGGCCATCGAAGGTGGACTCTACGAATAAAAACATTAGTACATTGTCATGGATGACGATGCATTGGATCAGGACATTAAGTGTAATTGATTTGGATTAATAATTCTGTC
Organism: Artocarpus hirsutus; assembly: GCA_946598075.1. Classification (NCBI taxonomy): domain Eukaryota; kingdom Viridiplantae; phylum Streptophyta; class Magnoliopsida; order Rosales; family Moraceae; genus Artocarpus; species Artocarpus hirsutus. The sequence continues at coordinate 59,748 of CAMOHE010048195.1, forward strand.
TCAGCAAGTTAATTCACTTTAGATAATCATATATGTTGTATCTCAATCTTTAGATAAATAGTGAGCCCATTGTCTTAACTTATGTCTTTTGATGTACCAAAGGGTGACATCCACAATTAATAATGGTACGCATACTGGTACGTTAGAGACATAACTCTTGATAGCCTAGACTTGTTATCATAGATACAGAATCCATAGCTCCTCTTTAAGAGTCGATGATATCCTCTTATATGCGTTATCCCGTAATTGAAAAACTGGAGCGCTCAACCATTTGGATACATGGGTATACCGAATGGTATACTGTCTTTAGATGGTAAGTTTTTCGATTGTGAGATTATGAAACATAAGAGAAAAATAATCGGGAAGGTAAGACAGAATTTATCTTTAAGCCGATTATGGATAATCTTATGGGGATACGATACATTATGACATGTCATGGAGACTTAGCTATTTGGGCTTTGTAATTCTATATAGTTCGAGAATGCAGCTCTAAGCTTTTAGTGGAGTAGCGTTAGAGTTGATAATTATGAAATGTATATCTAGGATATTGGGTTTCATAACTATCGGGAGCTTGAACTAGATAAGCCCATTAGGTCCCTTTTGCTAGCTTATAATAAATCATGTAACGATACGACATACTTTTCCAATAAATTGGTGATTTGTGTCAAATTATCAAATTGGCTGAAATTCGACAGGATCAGATAATTCATGTCTGTTTATCGGTTGATTTAATTTTATGCAAATTAATTCAAGATAAACTTATTGAATTATCTAGATTATTTATTTTCCTAGAGATTATCTAAATATTGTTGTTTTAATTAGATAACTTTTCTATTGGGTTATTTGAATTCAAACTGAGGCTTTATCCTAAGAATCTCAGGTAAAAAATAAAAGATTCATAGGGTCATTCATCGTAAGTGCGACAGGCTGATCTTCAAGTTTGGCCTGTCGATGGAGTAAGTTCGGCAGGTCGATCTGTCAATTTGGCTTGTTGATCGAATGATAATTTTATTACTCATTTTTATGCGATTTTATCAGAAATTGATCTAGATTCAAATTTTTGAGGCCTTATCTGATAAGGACTAACCCCTGGACCTAACCTTTATAAATAGACAGTGAGACTCATAAGTTATTCAAAGCAGTTGAGAAATCTAGAGTGCGCACACTGTCTGTGAGTCTCTAAAACTCCCCTGAAAGCTATTGTTCACAAACCACAAACCTTATTTCTGGGTTTTCTCAATTTGTTGGAAGGAGAGTCACCTGGAAAAGCTATACAACATGCACCCACATGCATTCTGATAATTGATAGATAATAACAAAAAAGTTTAGTTGGTTGATGCTCTTCTAGAACGCCCTTCTCTTCATAGATTACAGGAGCTTTTCAACAAATAAGATTAGCAAGATCTGGTTAATTTATACACATAGCATGTTAAACTTGTGTTTTGAAAAATACTCTGGTTTAAAAATTTTAAACTTTCTACTACATACTATTTTTCCAACAGGAAAAACCAGGGCAGGTGGGTGGCAGGTTAGAGAAGAAGAAAAAGAAGAAGAAGAAGAAGAAGAAGGAGAAGAGGAGGAGAGAGGCAGATCTCCAGTGTTTTTTTGTCTCCAGTGCTTTTTTTAGTATGCACAAGTTTATTTTTTTTTTTTGGTTTTTGGCTTTTTTGCATGGGACCCATAAACTTTTCGTCGTTCGCAAATTGGTCTGTAAACTAAATATTTTTGTAATTGACTCTTGAACTTTGAACTTAGTTTCAAACCGAATCTAATTGAAAGAGGTGTTAAATTTCTAACAGATTTTCATCAAGTGACTTGTATGTGACTTTTTAGGAAGGATATGACATGTTCATTTCATCAAATTGAGAATTAATTTAAAAAAAAAACCAAAAAGGATGAAAAAATCATCAAATTAGAATAGAAAAACTTTAGCCTTCTTCCCCTTCTTCACTTGTTTATGCTTCCCCAATTCTTCCTTCACTCATCAACTATCGTCCACCCCTACCAGCCTAATTCGGGACCCTTCTCTGCTCTCGATGTTGCCACACTCCTCTCTGTAACTAAATTAGGCGTTGTTGCTTCCCCCTCGCTAGATCCGACGTTGCAGCGCTTCCTTCACATTCTCCTCGATGACGTCGTGTAACGACCCAAAAAATTCAAACGTTAATAACTATGATTAATTGAGGGTTTTTCTCTCATGACTTAGCTAAGTACTTAAGAAAGTACAAGTTTAGCATTTATTAACACGCATATTTAAAGGTCTTAATAGCCGTAAGACCTTAGAAATAATTAATGTTGTGAATGCACAAAATTATGTGCTTTATTTATGAAACATGTAATAATGTAATGTTATGATAGTACATTAAAATAATTAAAAATAATTATTTAATGTGCTAAACCAATAGTTTATGATTTATTAATTTCATGCATGAGCCAAAAAGATGATGTTATTGGCAAAAGTGGAATTTTCAACTTACTAAGATTATGTGGAAATTCCTATATGATAACAGTTCAGTAAAAGAAACCCAGATCAATAGTGATCATGAGCTCCATACCATAAATTAAAAATGGTGAGCACCAAGTTCAAGGATGCAAGAATTTCAATGTTTTGAATGTGTATAGTTAATTATTATACACATTAATAATTATGGAAAGTTTACTATTATTGTTGTAATGACAACAATAATAATGACAATTATCGTAGT
>CAMOHE010048198.1:1571-20924 GCA_946598075.1 Artocarpus hirsutus
TGTTTAGCGTGTTAGCACGAATCCGGCCCGTTTATTTTCGTGTTATTCGTGCCAACCCATTTATGGCACAATTAATAAACGTGCGGTCCAAACCCATTTATCTCGTGTCGTTTTCGTATCGTGTTATCGTGCCGTGTCCGAAATTGCCGGCCCTAGTCTCTGCCATTGTAAGTCATTCTCCTTCTGCTGAGACGCTTATATATATATATATTATTTTGTAAATTTAGGTTATAAATATAATATTTTACTTTATTTAAAGTAACTTTGTTAAACTTACTTTTTTAAAATTATTTATCTATAACTATCAATATTTTTAATTAAAATTAGTAATATCAAGTTAATTTGGCATCTTCCAATTGGGTCAATTTTGAGGTGTATTCTCACGTGGAACCTAAACTGCCAATGCTTTCACGTACCACTAAAAAGAACCATTTTTTGTTTTTATTTTCCGTGCCCGCCCTTTTTCAAATTCTCCAACGCCACTATGGCAGAAGTATCTCCAGATAACCTACTCCGCCGTCCCCTTCCGACCCAAAAATGCACTCTGGGCTGCCCCCTCCTCGACCACTTGCTCGGCCGCGGCGTTCCCTGCAATTCCATAACCGAGCTCGTCGCTGAGAGCGGCTGTGGCAAAACCCAACTCTGCCTCCAACTCGCCCTCTCCGCCCAGCTCCCGCGTTCCCTGGGCGGCCTCGGCGCCTCCTCTCTCTACCTCCACACCGAATTCCCCTTCCCCTTCCGCCACCTCCACCAACTCCGCCGCGCATTATGCGATCTCCACTCCCTCCGCAGCGAGGAATTCAATCCTACTTGCAATATGTTCGTCCACGTCATCCATTCCGCGGACCAACTGCTCGACGAAATGCCCAAGATAGAATTGTTCCTCTACTCTGAGCCTAAACCCTGGTTCCCCGTTAGAGTCATCATGATCAACTCAATTGCGGCCCTTTTTCACTCTGAATTCGACAACACCCCTTTTGGTCTCAGGCAAAGGTCGTCTCTTTTTTCCAAGATTTCGGGGAAGTTGAAGTCGTTGGCTGAGAGGTTCCGTCTTGTGGTTTTTGTCACGAATCAGGTGGTTGATTTTATGGGGGAGAATGGGGGTGTGAATGGACTGAGAATTGGGAACTTGAAATCTTTGTATTCGTCTGGAAGACGGGTTTGTCCCCCTTTAGGACTAGCTTGGGCGAACTGTGTGAATTTGAGGTTGTTCTTGTCGAGAAATGAGGAGATTTTTGGAGAAGAATATAGTTTAGAGAATGTTGGTAATGGGGATACTCTCCGGAGGCAAACAAGGAGACCAATTCATGTTCTTTTCACTCCTCATTTGGCCGAATCTTCAACTGGATTTGTGATCAGAAGAGAAGGTGTTTTTGGAGTTGATGTGTATTTGTGTATGTGCTTGGTAATATTGCATGTTGCAGTAGTTTTTTTTGTCTTATTTGTATTGTAGTTTGATTTTGTTTATATGTTTCTTCTCAAAGTTGAAAATTTTCTTGATTTGGTCAAAAGAAAAATCATGCAGTTGGGCAGTTACTTGGTTTTTTTTTTGTGTGTGTGTGTGTGTGTGTGTGTGAAATTATTACTTGGAATTTGAAGAAATGATAAGTTTAATCTAATTCTTTTTTTTTTTTTTTTTCTCTGTGTTGAAGTTTAATGACATTTGAGTCCCCGTTACTCTTAAATATTTGCAAACTCAAGTTGATGTCTTGGAGATTATGGCAGTTTGGAGTCATTGTTTGGCAGATTATTATCTACTTGTGCTGGGAAATGAATTGTAATAGTTGATATATAGAATCAATTTCCAAGATATTTTCTTATTTTCTTACTTATTGTTCTTGTAGGATGTTTTTGCAATTAGAATATTGAGAAAAGTTGGATGAAATTGTTCATTTTAGTCTATTCTGTTTAGGTAACCTTTTGCAGTGGTAAGACGAATAATTTATTTGTCATCCACAACCGTTGTTTCGTTTCTTTTAGAAATGGGATCTGATGAAAATGTTGTCAATTGCGCTTAAGAATTTGAAGAAATGACAAGTTGAATCTAAGTCTTTAACTTTTCCGTTTGTGTGCAAGTTTTGTGTTTATGAATGACATTTTGAGTCCTTTTTACATTTTGGTATTTGCAAGTTCAAGTTGTTTTCATGGAGATTATGGGAGAGCTTGAAATCAAATTATTGGAAGATTATTGTCTACATGTGCTGTGAAATCAATATTTATAATAGTTATATGGTATCATTTCACATTTAAGTTTCTTGTTTACTTTCCAATTAGTGTTTTTGCAGAATGTTTTGCAGTTAGAATCTTGATAAGAACCTGATAATTTTTTTTTTTTCTTTTTAGCCTAATTAGTACAGGTAACCTCTTGGAGTGGTAAGACAAGCTTTTTTTTTTTTTTTTTTGGTCCTCAACCGCTGTTTCTTTTGCTATAAGAAATGGGTTCTGATGAAAGCATTGAAATGTTATTGATTCTGTTTTGTGCCGACTTCTTCGGACAAAGATTCTATTGCTCATCCTTGCATGCCATCCTATGTTGCTTTTGTATAGATAAGTATAAAGTATGGGCATTTACTGCGTATGTATTTAAGTTTAGGGTTTGATAAGATATACGAACAACAAAGGCATCATTTCACGTTTAATGGATAGTTAAAAGAGTAATAATCCTGAAGTTAATGCAGCGTTAGCATCTAATACCACACACAATCTTAAGGCGCTATTTTGCCCAGTTGAGTAAAGGTGATTTATTTCTTATCTTCGAGATTTGTCGTCATCGTTGAAATGTTCATCGATTTTGAAGAAATTTGAGTCTTGTTTTGCCATGATGTGCTAATCAAAGATTTTGCTTTGTGCAGCACCATTTTACTTTACACTCAAATTGAGATCAAGCAATACTTATTTCACATCTGATGGAGATGTCGGGTAGGTGTTATTGCTTCTTTGGATTTTCTGATATGTGTTAGACGTGTATCCTTTAAGGAGTAAAAATGTAATGTTTTTATAGATATTTTTATCAATAAAGAATTTATTTATTATTTATATATCAAATTTTGTCCTCTTTACGTTCTTATTTGTTAAATGTATTTTAAGCAAACAAAAGTTTGAGACTGTCATTCTAGACCTTTAAGAACTGGGTATATGATGGACAGATTATACAGAAGACACGATTCTTAAGGTGACGGTCTAAATCATAAGATCCACAATCGAAGGAATAAATTGGGTGCTTTATTCATGAAAATATTGTTATGTTGTCTCTATCCCTAACGAGAGATGGTTTGTTTTGACCATCGGAGGTGGACTCCACAAATAGTAACATTGGCACATTACTAAAGGGTGACAATATGTTGGATCATGAGATAAAGTGAATTGATTTGAATTAATAATTCTGTCTCGACAAATCGATTTATTTTAGACAATCATTTGTATTGTATCTTAATTCTGAGATGAATAGTAGGCCTGTTGTTTTGACTTATGTCTTTTGATGTATCAAATGGTGACATTTACATTTCATAGTGGTACGTATGTCAGTACGTTGGAGGCATGATTTTTGATAGCGTAGACTTGTTATTCATAAATATGAAATCTATAGCTCTTCTTTAGGAGTACTGATATCCTCTTATATGCGTTATCCTGTAATTAGAAAACTAGAGTGCTTAACCATTTAGATACATAGGTGTAACCGAATGATATACTGTCTTTGGATGGTAAGTTTTTCGATGGTGAGATAATGGAACGTAAGATAAAAATAATCGAAAAGGTAAGACAAAACTTTTCCTTAAGCCGATTATGGATAATCCTATTAGGATATGATATATTATGATATGTCATGAAGACTTAGCTATACGGGCTTTGTAATTATATATAGTTCGAGAGTGTAGCTCTAAACTTTTAGTGGAATAGCGTTAGAGTTGATAATTATGAAATGTATATGTAAGATATTATGTTTCATAATTATCAGAAGCTTGAACTATGTAGGTTCATTTGGTTATCTTTACTAGTTCACAAAAATCCTGTAACGATACGGCATGTTTTTCCAATATTGGTGACTTATGTCAGATTTATGAGATTGGTTGAAATTCGGTAAAATCAGATAATTCATGTTTGTTTATCGATTGAATTAATTTTGTGATAAAATTAATTCAAAATAAACTTGTTGAATTATCGAGATTAGATAATTCAAGTCTGTTTATCAGTTAGATTAATTTTGAACTAATTCAAGATAAACTTGTTAAATTATTAAGAATATTTATTTTCTTAGAGATTATCTAGATATGACTGTTTTAATCAGATAACTTCTCGATTGGATTATTTGAATTAAAATTGAGGCTCTATATTAAGAATCTCGGGTGGGAAATAAAGATTTGCAAGGATCTTTTATTGGAGGTTCGATAGGCCGTTCCTTAAGTTTGGCCTGTCGATTGAGGAGGTTTGGCAGGTTGATCTGCCAGTTTGACCTGTCGACTAGGCGATAAAAGGATCATGTGTTTTCACATAGATTTTATTAGATATTGATTCTGATTTAAATTTTGAGGCCTTATCTGATAAGGATTGACTCCTAAGCCCAACCTTTATAAAAGGGGAGTGAGTCTCTTTATTATTTAGATCAATTGAGAAATCTAGAGTGAGACTCTGTTAGTGAGAATCTAAAACTTCCCGAATAGCTATCATTCACAAATCACAAATTATAGCTTTGTGTATTTCTCAATTGGTTGGAATAAGAGTCACTTGGGAAAAGCTAAACGACATGAGCACATACTCATTCCAATCATGGATAAAGAATAGCAAAGAAGACCAGTTGGTTGAGACTCTTCTAGAGCGTTAGTTCTTTTCACGAATTGCGGAAGTTCTTCGGCATTTAAAGGTTAGAAAGATCTGGTTAATTTATGCATATAGTGTGCAAACTTGTGTTTTAAAAAATACTCTAATATAAAAAATTTTAAAATTCTGCTGCATACTATTTTTTCAACAATTGATATCAGAGACAGGTTTTTGCATAAATTTGCATGTTTGTGATCATACTATATGAATAAATTATGTGATCTTTATTTCTCCGATGCTTGAATTTAATTTTTTAGAGCATTGGCACTCTAGGTTTCTAATATATTTTTATGTTATTATAGATTATATGGTGAATGTTTATTAATTAATTATATTTGATTACATTATTATTTAATTAATTATTTATTAAATAATACTAGTTATGGTTCCTTAGAGGTTAGAATATGTATCTAGGTTTTTCATGTAATTAGATTACGGACTATCATCTCTGTCTAGGAATTATTATTTAATTTTAAATTTGTAAGAATTTTGTAATTAAATAATCATTCGGAGAAGACGGATCTAGAAGATAGATGATGGCATTCCTAAGTATTTTCTGAGTCTTTAATTTTATGTATTTGAATTCATAAACTACATCAAAATTGTATTTTCTAGAAAGGGGTGATCTCTGCTCAGTCAGCAAGCCGAACCCTCTAGTTCGGCAGGCAAATGGTTGTAGGATCGGCAAGCCGGACGTGAGGTTTGGCAGGCCGTCCGTGGGGTAGAAATTTGGTGGCTTTAGCAGTAGACCAAACTTTTTAGTTTGGCAGGCCAAACCGTTATGACCGATAGGCTGACCTGTCTAGATCGGTAGGCCGGAGGGTCATAACTGGTAGACCGATCATACAGATCGGCTTGCCGACAGAGAGTTGAAATTTTTTTTTTTTAGAAAATGTGCAGTTTTCGATACAATTTTAATTTTATTTTTGGGACAATTTTGAAAAACATTAAAATTTAGATATGACTAGAAATATGGAGTATTTGATCTATGCAGTATTGAAGACTTGAAGATGGGCATTACATAAAGAAGGATACAGCTTATGGATTCAAGGATGAAGAATCGATAATATATTTCGATTATTCTCTTATAATCTTTATTTTCTATTCTCTAGGGTAGAATCATAATATTACGGTTATTTATTATTTTGCTTGTAGCTTTGCTTGTCTCCATTATAATATGATTTGCCATGTATATTGATAACATGTCATATAGAATAAGGAGTGCTGCTCATTTAAAATTGTTCATGCATGTTTTTAAAATAAGACCTTGATTTCAAAAGATTAAGTGGGAGAAGGTTTTCGAAGAGAGGACCTAAGGCCTTAATAGTTGGTCCATAGGTAACACATGATGGTTCTGACCCCTAGAAAAGGGTTTCATCATGTACCGGGTTAGATCTTCAAGAGAATAAGGTATTTTAGCATGATTTATGATTGCACACCCCTAGGTGGTGATTGTAAATCATGGATAAAATATTGAAACGATGGTTATATACTCATGTTAATTTTATTATTAACCTCTCCTAGGAGCTTTATTAATAAAATTAATAGCCAAAGAAACGATTAGTAATATATGTTGGATCATACTAGTCCTAGATGGCATATATTAATAGGAGGGAATCTGTGTTCGTGATTGAATTTGGCATAACTCCTCTAGGAGCTTGTTGAATTCTGAATTGGGAATTATCGTTGTAAGATTGTAATATTTTCAAGGTTTTGACACATAAACACATTTGTCTGTTTTTACATGATTGTGTTATCTTAGTAAATTATTATGTATGTTTGCTTATGTTTGGTATAATATTCTTTATTGTAGAATAAAAATGTCTAAAAATGCTTTATCATCGATACTTGACAAAAACCAATAAACTGGAGAGAATTATATTTATTGGAAATAGAACCTCAATATCGTCCTCTTCTTTGAGAAACTGAAATTTGTGCTCACAATCCCTTGTCCTCCTAAGCCTTCGGGAGATTCCATCAATGATCATATCCAAGCATATGATCGTTGAAAAGATGCAAATGATCAAGCCTGCAGCTATGTAATGGCCAACATGAACAACATGCTACAGGCTAAACATGAAGATTATGAGATTGCTAACTAGATCTTAGATAATCTGGAAGACATGTTTGGAGGCCAGGCCTTAATAAAGTGGCAAGGGGTGCTTCAGAAACTCTTAACTATAAGCAGAGACCAGGGACATCTATAAAGGAGCACATGATGTTGGTCATAAGTTATCTCGCTGAGGCATAAACCAATAGAGCAAATATCGATGCTGAAACTCAGATGACTATGGTATTTGAGACTCTATCTAAGGAGTTTATCTCGTTTAGAGCTACTTTTAATTTGAGCAATAGGCGGGATATGACCTTAACAAAGTTGATGAAATAGTTACAAGAGTTTGAACTACTGATCAGGGAATCTCCTACTAGTGGCGAGGCCAACTTGGCGGCTGTTTTTGGTTTCAATCCTAACCTTAGAAATGGAAAGAAGCAATGGGCCAAGAATGGAAAGTCTTCTATTCTTGCTAACAATAAAAGCAAGAAGAAGAAGAAGAAGAACCCAAAGAAGCTCAAGTGCTTCTTCTGTGGGAAGGTCGGGCACATCAAGAAGAATTGCATGAACTTCCTTTCCCAAGGAGGTAGGTGTGATCTTCTATATTTAGAAACTTGTTTGGTTGAGGAATCCAATGACATTTAGGTCATAGATTTCGGTACAACTAATTATGTTTGTGTTTTTCTATAGATGTTCAAAGAAACGAGAAGTTTGCTTTGTGAAGACTTCATGCTTCGTGTAGGTGATGGATCCTTGGTCTTAGCAAAAGCAATGGAAGACGTCTATCTTCATTTTGATAATTATAGGAATTTAATTTTGTGAGATTGTTTTTATGTTCCTAAATTAAGAGGAATTTAATTTCTGTAGCTTGTTTATTTAAAGACTCCTATTTGGTTTTTTTAATAATAAAGTGGTGATTTGTAAAAATAAATCTTTTATCTGTTTTGGATGGATGCAAAACAATCTATATTTTATCAAACCTAAGATGGACTTACTACTTAAACTGAGATAAATGATAATAACTCTAAAAGACATAAAACTTCTCACTCTAATAAGACTTATCTTTGGCATTTGCACATTGGTCGTATTAATTTGATAGGATTCAAAGGTTGGTAAGGAATGGACCTTTAAGTCACTTAAAGGTGGAATCTATACCTCAATGTGAATCTTGTTTGGAGGGTGAAATGACCAAAAGACCATTCAGGTAATAAGGCCGAAGGGGTTCTAGAACTTGTATATGATGATGTTTGCGAATAGAAGAACATCTAGGCATGAGGAAGGTATGAGTATTTTGTCACTTTTATTGATGATTACTCAAGGTATGGGTATGTGTACCTGATGCACCAAAAAAGTAAAACTTTTGACAAGTTTAGAGAGTTTCGAGCTGCAGTGGAAAAGCAATTGGGTAGACCCATAAAGGCATTTTGATCCGATTAAGGTGGTGAATACCTTTTTGATGAGTTCTTGGGACACTTATTAGATAATGTGATTTTATCCTATTTGACTGTGTCAGGTGGACACTCCGCAGTAGAATGGCGTAGCATAGAAAAGAAATAGGACTTTATTGGACATGGGCAAATCCATGATGAGTTATTCATCATTGCCTTTATCCTTTTAGGATATGCACTACAAACCGCATGTTATCTTTTGAACAATATGCCTTCAAAATCGGTCCCTAAAACTTCTCACGAGTTATGGACGGGAAAGAAGACATCGTTAAGCCATATTCGCATATATAGATGTTCGGCTCATGTCCCGTTTAAGGATGTGAATAAGTTAGAAGCACGTTCAGAAGTTTACATGTTTGTAGGATATCCAAAAGGGAATAAAGGGGGTTATTTTTATAACCTAAAGGAAATAAAGTCGTGGTTTCAACTCATGCAACTTTCCTTGAGGATAGTTGCATGGATGACTTTAAGCCTTGAAGTAAAATAGCGCTTGAGGAGATAAAGAGTAATCCAATCACTCTGGCAGCTCTGGTAGAAACCACTTCAATCGATGTAGAAAAATCAAATGAATCTGAACAACGATCTAAGGGGCTTCGGCGTAGTGGGAAGATCAGGCGTCAACCTGAGAGGTATTTGTTCAATGGTGAGACCTTCTTGGCTGAACAGGATGAACATGACAGGGATCCTTACACTTATGCAGAGGCTATGGAGGATGTTGATTCGAAACTCTAGACAGAGGCCATGAACACAAAGATGAAGTTTATGGAGATTAATCAGGTTTGGGAGCTTGTGGATCTTCCTGAAGGGGTAAGACCCATAGGGTGTAAGTGGATCTACAAGAGAAAAGAGGAGTAGATGGAAAGTCGAAACCTTTAAGGCTAGACTGGTAGTTAAGGGTTACACACAAAAGGAAGGAATCGATTCTTAAGACGGCTACAAGGGAACGCACAGCATGGTGGAATTGGATAGGCCCAAAGGAACAGCGTCGAGATTGGGAAGGTTTCAAAGGACAGATTTTTGAGGAATTTACACCGTTACCACCTACTAACAACATACCGATTTCAATTCTAGTTAACCCATTTATCTAGGTAGACTGGTGTTATCGGCTTTATATACGTATGGAGCCAATATGGGAAAGATACGTGGGCGAATCAGTGGATCATTACCTTATGAGATTTCGTTGAATAATGGCACCAATGATTCCACCTAAGATAGCTTTACGACATATCTATGACATAATTTGGCTAGATCTTCCTAAAGAAGTACAGCATTAGATTCAATATCCTCGAGATTTTCCCAGTTTAGATGATTTTATCATGGAAATACTACATGCAGAACAAAAGGTGGTGGCACCACTTGAAGATCCTCCTATAAAGATGGATGAGAATGATGATGAGGAGGACGAGCCTAATTATGTCCCTAGACCCCTTGAGCCTATCTACGCTAGTGATGATCAACCCATCGACTCCAATGAGGAGGAGGAAGAAGACTTGGAGATGGATCCAGAAAATAGCAATATGTCGGAGGTTGACTTAGATTAGGGAAGACGGACTTTTGATGACTTGTTTGTATTACTTGTATATAACTTTGTGGCTAGCAAAATTTTGACTTTACCACCCTTGTATATGGGTGTACCCTCAGTAAGCAGTATCCATTTCGACAGTAGTGTTCATATTAGTTGGAAAATATGACTGCTCCTGGGAATGATATGAAAGTTTATGTAAGAAAGTTAACTAAGTATAGTATGTTAGCCACATATGAAATGTTTTGATAACAAAAGATGTAAAAGTGAATGTAATGAAATGTTAAGTTAATGTTGTTGTTTATATTTTTATGGACTTATGTGACTTGTGAAAAAATTTTTGATAAATTTTATGAAGTCAGCAATATATGTTAATGTAATATTATAATCTTACGGTAGGACTTTGAACCATTACCAATGGCTGAAGCACCCAGAGGACCTGTAAATCCAAACCTGATGACCATGATCGCTGAGCTACAGCAGAGGCTTCAAGCTTAGGAGCAAAAAATGCAAGGGCTACGCGAGCAGTTGGCTCACCAAAACCCTATACCCCCAGTATGTGCGGACTCCCCACCATTGGTACTGCCGGCATTGTAGGCAAAACTAGCGGCCCTAATAGCCCCTGTAGTTCCTACCACTGAATTTTATGAGAGATTTTGATGAATGAAGGTCTTAGAATTTGACGGTTCAATAGACCTACTGGAAGCTAATGACTGGCTCACTGGCATAGAGAAAGTTTTAAAGTTTATGAGACTCACTAATCGCGAAAAGGTTTTATGTGCTTCATTTTCTCTCACTAAAGACACAAAAAGATGGTAGGAATTAGTAAAGCGTAGGAGAAAATAGATGAAATGGCCTATTCAAAATTCATTGAGGAGTTCAGAAGAGCTTATTTTAATGTTCAAATAATGGCAGCACAATAAAAGGAATTCAACAACTTTCGACAAGGTAATCTATTAGTCACTAATGCAGCAAGGACGTTTAATCAATTGGCACGCCTTTGTCCTAAAATGGTGCCCACTAATTGAGAAAAGATAAGAAGGTTAATGAGGATGTTTCGTACCGACATAGTCCTTATTGTTGACAACGAGGGACAAGCACCCAAGGATATGGAAGACTATATTGAACAGGCATCTAGAGCTGAATTTAGGACCTCCCGTGACAAGGAAGAAAGAGCAAAGATCTTTAAGGCTTAAAGGGAGGATAAGGCCTTGGCTAAACAAAATCAAGCTACACAAGCAAAGGACAAGGAAGTAACTTGAGCCAAGGACAAACTCAAAACAACCAGTTGAGACGTAATCGTAACAATAACAATAAGAGGAAGTGGAATGCAAGTAATCCAGGGAGTTAAAAGGGACAACCTCAAAAGAAGGTAAATGATGAAGGGAATAGCAAACCCTTATGCAAACAGTGTGGGAAAAGACATACAGGGGAATGCAAAGCTGACACTAATAAGTGTTTTATCTGTGGCAAAGAAGGACACTAGCCAGAAACTATTTCTCTAATCCTTAGAATTAGGCTAGCCATAATCAACAAAGGTCTCAAGGAATCTAGCTCCATGCAGTCTAAGCATATATTGAAGGTCCTAGCATTAGTCAGGGTCGACTGGAAGCTCCAGAACCTAGCAAATAGATCTACACCTACAGCAAGAGTGAAGGAGATGCTGGAACCTCAACAGTGGTAACAAGTTGGCTCTCTGTTGCCAAAACTAATGCCTATGTTTTATTTGATTTTGGAGCAACGCATTCATTTACATCACTTAAGTTTGCAAAAGGAATATGATTTGAAGGAGACAGGATAGAACAAACCTTTAGGACTGCATTTCCCTCTAGGGAGGTATTAAGTTCTGATCATTGGTTACGTCATGTACCAATTATCATTTGTACTAGAGAATTGTTTATCAATTTAATAATAATCGATATTCAAGATTACGATGTTATCTTGAAAATGATTTCCTGGGTAAGTATGCTACCAAGATTAATTGCTGACATTGTAAAGTCATGTTTTGGCCACCTAGAAGTGGGAGATTTGTATATACTAGAAAGACCCCCAAGACTCCAAAAGGGCTAGTATTTGCACTGAAAGCAAGCAAATTGCTAAATAGTGGATGTTTGGTAAATAAAAACCAAGGGGCTTAGTTAGGACCAGAGAATGTTCCAATAGCAAAAGAGTTTGTCTACATGTTCTCTAATAAACTGCTAGGCTTATCACCACAGCGAGAAATTTGGTTTGAGATTGAATTGATGCTTGGTACAGCTCTGATTTCGAAGACACCATACCGTATGGCTCTCGAGGAACTTAAGGAACTTCAGGTGTAGCTGTAGGAATTGCTCATGTAGAATGAAAATGTGATTGCATATGCATCTCAGCAATTATAAGTTCATGAAAAAAACTATCCAACGCACAACTTGGGGTTAGCAGTGGTGGTGTTTGCATTAAAGATTTGGCATCACTACTTATACGGGACTAAGTGTGAGATTTATGCTGACCATCAAAGCCTTAAGTACATTTTTACTTAGAAAGAACTAAATATGAGACAACGAAGATGGCTTGAATTGGTCAAAGATTATGATTGTGAAATCTTGTATCATCTAGGAAAAGCCAATCGAGTAGCCTATGCTCTTAGCCATAAAGCAACATCTTCTCTTACAACAATACGACTGTTATCAAAACCTCTTTAAAAAAACCTTATAGAAGCAGGAATTGAGATGTTCAAAAAAAGCTAATTTGTCATTCCAATCAATCATTTTGGAGAATTCAAAGGAATGACAAAAAGCAAATTCTTCATTACTCAGGTATAGGAATGAAGCCTTTGAACACAAGAGAGCAGAGTTTAGCATATCAGAAGATGGCATTCTCCGCTATAGAGGTAGGTTGTGTGTTCCTAATGAAGAGGAATTAAAGAGGCAGATATTAAAGGAAGCTCATGAAACACCGTACTCGGTTCATCCAGGAGCTACCAAGATTTACAAAGACCTAAAGGAGCATTATTGGTGGCATGGAATGAAAAATGATATCATTCGGTTTATTAGCAAATGTCTTACCTGTAAGAAAGTAAAAGCTAAACAACAATGATCGGTAGGAGAATTACAAAAGATTGAAATTCCAGAGTGGCAACGGGATTAGATAACCATGGATCTTGTCACCGCATTACCCAAAACTACAAGTGGACATGGTGCTATATGGGTAATGGTGGATAGATTAACTAAATCTACACACTTTTTGCTCATTAAACTTAGTAGCTCTATGGAACGACTAGTTGAATTGTACGTTGCTCAAATAGTTAAATATATAGAGTTCCAAAATCTATTATTTCTAATTATAATGGTCGATTCACCTCCAAGTTGTGGAAGAACATTCATTAAGCAATGGGCATAAAGCTAATTTTCAATATAGCCTTCCACCCTCAAACAGATAATTAGTAGAAAAGGACTATCCAAACTCTGGAGTATATGTTAACAGCCTGTGTGATAGACTTCAAAGGAGGATAGGATAAAAAACTTCCATAAATTGAATTCACTTACAACAATAGTTATCAAACTTGCATAGGTATGGTTCCATACGAAGCTCTTTATGGAAAAAGATGTAAATCACCTCTACATTGGTATGAAACCAATGAAAAGGCATTGATGACCACAAATTTTGTGCAAAGAACAATAGAGGGTGTAACATTAATTCGACAACAAATGGAAACTACTTATAGTCGTTAAAAGAGTTATGCCGATCGACGATGAAGGCCTCTAGAATTTCAAGCGGGAAACTTAGTCTTTTTTAAGGTAACGCCAATGAAAGGGCTAATAAGGTTCGAGAAAAAGGGAAAACTTAGTCCAAGGTATATTAGACTATTTGAAATTCTAGAAAGGGTGGGCAACGTTGCCTACAAATTTGCCTTACCTCCTAAAATGGCATCGTTACATAATATATTCCATGTGTCCATGCTGAAGAAGTATGTACCTAACCCATCGTATGTACTTCAACATGAGCCAAATGAAGTACAAGAAAATTTGTCCTATGAGGAGAAACCAGTTCAAATCCTGGCACAATAAGAGAAGGAATTAAGGAACAAGAAGATACCACTGGTCAAAGTTTTATGGCGCAATCAGTAGGTAGAAGAAGCAACTTGGGAAAGAGAGAATGAAATGAGGAAAATCTACCCAAAATTATTCTAATTTTTGAGGACGAAAATTTTTAAAGAGGGTAGATTATAATGCTCTAAAAAAATTCATTATTAAATCTAGTATTTAATTGGATTTAATTAATAAATTTGCCCTTATAGATTATACTATTGGTAAATTACAATGACACATAAATGAACAATATTGATAGGAAATTTGACTGAGAATTTTATGCAATATTGGATATTGTTAAATATAAATTTTGTGAGCTTAAATGCTTGAAAATTTGTGAATAATATCCATAAAATTAATTTTATATCACAATTCATTATGTTGTTGTGATATGAATTAATAAATGATAAAAGTATTAAATAAAGTAAAAAAAGCATGCTAAAACCTAAAATAGTTTAAAAAAAATGTATGATGCAGTGTAAGTACACTACTAAAGTAAAAACAAAAATGTATGAAATACTGTGTTTGAGATTAGAAAGTGAACCAAAGAGTAAGTTAGAATATTTTAGAGCGCTTTAGTATATTTTTCTCTGGTTTTACCCTAACAGTATAAGAAAAATACTGTATGGTGTAAATTACCTATGTAAAGTTAGTGGGTCCCACAAGTAGACACCTAAAGGAGGTGGATTGGGCCACCATACCCCTTAATGTAGCCCAATCACATTAAGCCAAGAGTAAGCTAACTTTTTACCCCAAATGATAGCAAATGGTGAGGCAACATAGTAACTTACCAATTTTGTAAAAAAAAAAAATCCAATTAGATAAGTCTTAATTAAGGCTTAAGCAAGCAAAATTTTCTTCTATTTTCCTCTCAACACCCATAGCTACTCCAAGAGGTCATCTCTCCAAAATTTTCTCAAAGCCAAATTCTTCACAAAACCTACTCCAATCAAGCTTCAAGTTCAAAGATTAAGGGTTGGCAAACTTTTAAGGTAAAAAGACTAGACTTTCTCCTAAGATTTTCTAAGGTTTTTCTTGGGTTTAAGGGAGGATATTGACAAGGAATTTCTTCATATGAATCATATTTAGGGAGGTTGCAAACAAGTTTTTGGAGGACCTAAGCTTACCAAACTTTTTGGTAAAATCTATTCTCTAATTTTTTTTAAGTTATTTTTGTTTTGCTTTGAAATGTTTTACTTTGTTCCAAGAATGGCATGTAATTATTTAGGTTAGTTCATGGTATGCTTACTCAATTTAAGGCTTGTGATGGTGATCGAAAGATGAATTAGGGGGTTATATATTAAAATTTTATTTTGTTTTAAAACTAAGAAAAAAAAATAGTAAAATTTGTAAGGTTCTCAAAGAGTTGAAATTTGGCATGAATATTTGCTAAAGGAGGCATGGAATCTGTCTAAATAGTGGTACGTATGCTGTTTAAAAGTAGATTTTTGTAAAATTTAACAAAGGACTAAATTGAGAAGATATTTACAAACCCGACAGTTTTGAAAAATGGCCAAAAACTCTACTGTGTAGTGGGAATTTGAGAAAAGTTAAAAGACAAAAGTTGTAAATCTTGACAAAACTGTTTGGAATTGTGGACGGTTTGGCAAAATTCACAACAGTTTGTGAGATATAAATTTTGTAATTTTTATCAAGTTGTGACAAAGAAATAAAAGGGCAAAAACATCGTTAAATAAAAGGAATTTGGGTAAGGAACTTTACAAAGATTTAATCCTTGTGAAAAATTAGGATTAATGGTAAAAAGATTATTTTTGGTCCCAAGGGCAAAATCGTCAAAATTTTCAAATCTAAGCCAAAACAGCAAAGTTTTGCTAAATTTGGTTTTAATTGCGAAATAAGAGACCCAATATCTTGAACTTTTGTTCCATTGCTAATAGGCAGAATTTTGTGTTGAATTAGTAAAATTGGGCTAGGAAATTTAAAAAGGCCCATCGATGGCCAAAATGTCATTTTTTGTAAAATGACTCAAACAGACGCGAAACGTCCAAAATGGGAAAAATGTTCTTATTAAGAATTTTTCCCCTTTCGTTAGAAACAATGAGGTAGAATGAACCAAGAAGGATCGAACCCTTAATAATTGGAGTTGTAAATTGAATAGTAACCTGATCTAGAAATTGATAAGTACATTTTATTGACATATAGATAAATAGTAATAATTTGGCTAATGATGATATAATTGGCTAAATAGGACACTAGATGACTAACAGAAGAACCCAAAGTCGATCTACACCATAGCATATATAAGTAAGTTCAAATCCCACCTACAGTATGGGATGGAGGGTTTTTGGGTATAGTGAATATATACAAATGTAACTGTGTATATTATACAATTTAGGAAGTGTATATGAATTGCACTTAATATGTTAGTATATCGTCATGCATGGTCTGATAACCTTAATAAATGGACTGGTAAATGAATCACTAGGAGAAAGCAAAGTGTCGTACCAACTCTTAACTCAAGGGGAGTTTTAAGTTATGTTTTGGTCTCGGTGTTACGATGACCCATGTACACATATGGTACGAACACTTAGACCCTAATAAAGTTTGAAAGATAAAAAGAATAATGAATGTCCATAAGCAAGCATAAATGGATCATGCATACAAGTAGGTTATGCATGTGGGCTATGTTTGGACTTATTAAGCATTAGCTCACCTAGTTATTTCATACTGTAGGTATTTAAGCTAAAAGGTCAGAATAGATCCAATGATAAGTATTAATTGTAAAGTTATAATATGGTACTAGTAAGGCAAAACTCTTTTGAGAAATGTTATGTTAAGTATTTATATAATTATATAAAAAAAGGTTTGTATATGCATGTGTGTTTTATTATTATTTAAAAAATTTTAATATTTCTAAATTTCCATGGCTATGTAAGTAAGTAAAGTGTTAAGGTATGGCCCAAAAGATGGTGGGTTGTCACAGAAAATGACAAAGGTTACATTAAGGTCGAGGCATGAATCCGAGGAGACGGCATCAGTGTCTTACAAGTGCTCTCAGTTGGAACAACGTTCATATTATCACCTATTTTTGAAAAAACCAAAGTCCAAGTCTTAGAATTTATACCAATGATAAATTCACATTTTTTAATTAATTAAGATTGGTTGCAATTAAATCGCCAAAAGTACAACCATATGTAACAATATTACCAAACATTTAAAACTGAACAAAAATAGCTATTATCATCAGTATATGCAATAAAAGACAAGTCCATGCAAACTGAATGGAAGAATAACAAAAGTCCAAATAGTTGATCTAAAATCAAGGAATGACAAGTAAATGTGAAATTAAAACATACATGTAAAGTAAGTTATATAAAAAAGGTAGTAATATAGTAGCCTAAATCATCAAGTTAATTAGAAACTAAAACATTTTTTTATTTGGCAAAACGAAAAGGCAACACAGAATAAGAGTCTAAAGTAGACATGCACCAAAATTTTATATAACATGCAACAAAAAGTTCAAACGTTCCGCAAGCATAAATACATACGAATGTATATTACAAGCAAAATAAAAAGTCTAACAAGTAGATAATTTCAAACAGTCATATATAAAACAAACATATATTTAACGAGAATCAGTAAACCCATAGTAGTAAAATATTAAGTAGAAGAATATTAAGCAGAAGGTTTATAAACCAAATATTAATAGTTATGTTTCAAACGAATTTTCTCTGATCTAGCAAACCTATCTGTCTCTTAAAGGAAGTCTATTTTAAGATTGTTTGCAAAATATCGGAGGTACAAGGAATAAGTACAATATAAAGGAAAGAATGTTTGAATGAAATTAGTAATGAAATATTACAACAAAATTCAACCTTCAAACCAAATCTCAATTGGAACGAAAATAGTAGTCGAGGCATGATTGAACACCGCCTCCGATCAACTTCAAACAACGTCTTCCTTTGTCACAAAAACAAACATCTATGACAACAGTAGACAAGACTCAAAAAAGAAGAGAGCAAGAAGACTCGAAAACAAGAGGAAAGCTTTATTTTATTTTTTGTGTGCAATTTCATGGGTGGCCAGACGTAGAGAAAGACCCTAGTACTTATACATACAAGGGAATGTTAGGCTTTAATGCCTAACCAATGTGGGACTACCCTAGTACTTATACATGTCAGGGGATGTCAAGCTTTAATGTCTAACCAATGTGGGACTCCACATTTAAGTTTTTTCTAACAAAATCTCAATGTCAATTAGCACACTTTGAGCATCAATTTCTCATTTACCCAATTTCCATTTTAAGCTATAAATATGTAATTTCGATCTCCTCGCGATGAAAAGCGCAAATCCATCAAGACCCATCATTTTTACAAGGCAGGTTCCGCAAAAAAATAGGCCTCAAATGGTTATCAACCACTTTTTCCAATAGAACACTACCGATGATGTACTTTAGGTGCTAGGAACGGTATTTCCATTTATGCCATGATGGTTTTCGAAAAAAATTTTCACAAAATATAGTAGAAATGTGGTAATGGTATGGATTGTGTATAACAAAATTTTTCTCAAAATTTTTGTAAAACGTTATAGATTATAGTAAATTTACAAATAAATAAATATATATCAAATACATTGCTTATCAGAATGAATGAAGACGAACCGAAAATAAAAGGATTGTAATGGACATTCTGTATTAACGAAACTACTACCTTTCTCGCTAGTCATCGTAACCGGATGGACGAGCAGGTGGGCATTAACGAAATATAGTTTTTAATGACCACTCTACTAACTTTTAGTCTCCTGCTATCAACACATGAGCAAAACAGGACTCGGAATAGAAGAACTCTACTTCTCTTTCTTTCTCTCTTTTTACACGCATATGTGAGGTAGTTCTGCAGAGTACTCTCAGTCTCTGCAAGACTCACAAGTATTATACTAATAAATAGAGGATGCCTTTATTAATAGAAAATAAGAGAGCTAATTAATTTTATAAAGTCTTCTTATTTTAATTTATATAAAATATTTAATTAAAATAGAGGACACAAGTTTCCCTTTCCTAGTACTGTGATAGGCGCCACACAGAGAGAGATTCTTTGTGCATGTAGTGCCATTTCTCACACATTGCAGATGAGAATATTGCTCATTACCCAATCTCATTTATTTCCTTTTTAAACTTTTTATGTTTGAATTAAATCACATTTATTTAATATTAGAAATACTAAATATGGAAACTTTATAAACAAGTTTTGATATACACAAAGGGCTTTCCCTTGATAGCATAGGCACCACACACAATAAGATCCTCCCACTATGTGCGCCACCCACATAGTGGGACCCACCCATTATGTGTCTTCTAAAATTAATTATTTTATTTTATTTTTTTGAATAATCTAATTATTTAATAAATATAAACTAATTCACAATTAATTTATTTTTGAATGATATTTAATTTAGAATTCTATAATGCTAAATTAATATTTAAACCAA
>CAMOHE010048199.1:0-43756 GCA_946598075.1 Artocarpus hirsutus
TATATATATATATATATATATATATATATATATATTTAATTAGTATATCTACGACATTTGTAATACATTCAACTCGTTTAATACAATTATTCGCTGCCCAAAAAAAATATGAAAATTTAACCATACCACAAGGCAAATTCAATGTTAATTATGGATGAAATTTGATTTTTCCCCTTGAATAAATATGATTATTTCTACCATAAAATACAACAATAAAAGGTTGGTGTAAAATGATTCTAAAAAACTTCGAAAGATTAGCATGCCTCATATATTAAGCATTATTCTACCATAAACTATAAGAATAAACGGTTACTGTAAAATGATTCTAAGAAACCTCGAAAGATTAGCATACCTCAAAAATTAAGCAATGTATGTGAGCTGCATATTTGCATTCTTCATAGTGATAAATACGAAAAGCTTGTTCCCTTTCTTCTTCACACACATCACAATAATATTTATTTGAATCATCTTCGGAGACTGAAGGGTTAGATAAAGCTAATGGGTGCATGTGGTACTCATATTTGATAGTGGATGGTAAGGGACCACATAAAAAATAGAAGTTATAAGAGGCACACTCCATACATGGAAAAATAAAGGATTGGATATGACTGCCTTCATTAGGAAGAACTTCAACCCCAGTCTGAAAAGATTTTTGGCAAGCCTCACATTGAAATTTACAGGAAGATTTCTCCACCAAACTAAGCAAATGATCATGCCTTTGACATTTCACAAGTGTTTTGAGAGAAACACATTCTATGCACAAGGTAATGTTACATCCACATTCATGACAACCGAAAATAAGTCTACAATTTTTTTTACAACAGGAACGACAAGATAGAGGCTTGCTGACCTGTAGTACGAGAGAATGGGATGAGTGAAAGGGATGCTGAATTTTTCGTGGCAACTCTATACATGATTTATGCAGAAAATTCTCACATTCTTTAGAGATGCAAGAATAGACTGGACCTAACCTGTTTGTCTGACGTCCAAAGCATTTAGCTTGGCTTCTCTTACTATCAAGATGCTCCACCAGGGTCATTTGCTGCTGATGGCAGGCAAATTGAACAAAACCCTGATCTTTGCAGCCATAATTGTCGTTGGATGTAATAGTTGGCAGTGGGATCATAGCACATGTCATATGCATGTTGAAATCAGAACAAGGCTGGGAACATGCATAAACATATATATCATTTTCAAAAGGCTTCTCACAGTAATAGCACTGATAACTGTTGTTTGATGATCTCTCTGTGAGCTTGAGACTGTGGGTAGGATGCAATGTGCGGTCGATGTCTTCTGGCAACTCAGCACATTTTTTGTGGATGAAATATCTGCATTGCATGCAGCAGTAACAACCTTCTGTGCCAATTGGTATTAGGAGATTGCACATGTTGCAAAAGCGCGGTGCATATTTAAAATGCACCTCCACCAAATCATGGAGTGCATGACTGAAATGTTTCATTTCTCTCTGAATTTGTTTGTTTGGGTAACCAGAAATATGAAGGATTGCTTGAAGAAAATTAGAAATAAATCATATCTATTGCATCTTGCGTAAACTCCTATTTATATGTGCTCCAAATATAGCCATTATCAATTACTTCCCAGAGACCCCTATAAAGTTACATGCAATAAGTTTAAAGTAGTTAAACTTTTTATGATTCGGCGGATAAATATTTTTTTCAAAATAAGTAAGAAACAATATATTAAAAAAAATAGGCAGAAGAATTTAATTAGTTGCAAATTTAAGAAATTGCAATGTTAGTTAATTTTGTTTTTTGATTTCCCAAGATGCTGCAATCCACATTGTTTTTCCTGCACAAAGTTAATCAAGGAGAAGGTTTGAATTTAATGAATTTGATTTTAAGTGCCTCGGAAAAGAAGCACTTATGCTGCCACTTGGCAATTCAAATAATGCCATTTACAATCCTGTCTTTTTCCTTATGATCTTTCTCTTTATATTTCGTTCTCTTTCTTAAACATATTCACAATATATCTTCAATTATTTTAAATAAAAAACCAGGTTTTCTCACTTAAGAAGGAAAGGATATAATTGTTATCCTATTAAGATCCATTTTAAAGCCTCTTTCTTTTATTTCTTAATTAGAGCTTCTTCTTTTTTTTTTTTTTTTGGTATAAGAACATTTCTTTCTGATCTCTATCCCTTTTGTTTTCCTTTTTTGTTTTGTTTCTTGAAGTTGTTCTCAATCTATTTTTAATTATTTTAGATGAAAAATTCTAAGCTTTCCCACTTAAGATGGAAAGGATATAATTGTTCTCCCATAGTTTCTTTTTAAAGCTTCTTTCTTTTGTTTTTTGACTAGAGTTTTTTTTTTTTTCTTTCTTTAATCTCTTATTAGAGTAAACGAACATTTCTTTCTAATCCCTTGCTGGTTTTTTTGTTCTCTTTCTTAAAGTTATTCGCAATCTATTTTTTCAATTATTTTAGATGAAAATTCCAAGTTTTCCCACGTAAGAAGGAAAGGATAGTTCTCTCCTAAGTTCCATTTTTAAAGCTTCTTTCTTCTGTTCTTATATTAGAGTTTTTTTTTTTAATGTATAAAAACATTTCTTTTTGATCTTTCTCTTTTAATTTGGTTCTGTTTCTTGAAGTTATTCCCAAATTATTTCGGATGAAAAGATCTAGGCTTTCCACTTAAGAAGGAAAGCCTATATATATTTCTCTCATTTGGTTCTTTTGTAAAACTTCTTTCTTTTGTTTCTTAGTTAGAGTTTTTTCTCTCTTTAATCTTTTGTTTCTAAATATTCCTCAGTTTCGAGAAGATCAACGATTGCTAGTCTTGTTTGGCTATTGCAAGTTTAGAACTCTCACGAACTATTGAGATCCTTTAGATTTTAGGATTCCTTGGCTTCTTGATCTTCAAAACCCTAGATCTCCTTTGGAAAACGTGTTTCTGTAAGAATGTTACAAACGATCCCCATTGATTCGAGCACAAATAATGGTGAGGATCCCTGGTTAAGTAGCGACGAAAGAGAAGTCGATGAAATGATTTGTCAACAGTCCATAATCGAATCAGGTTCTAGAATTGGTGGTGTTGAGACTAGCAGAAAAGCAACGAACCCAGGGGAAGAGCGAAACCAGCCTGTAGGTCCCTCTACAAGTGTTGATCAAATCGAATTGCTTGAAAAAAGGAAGTATATTTTTCTCACCAAAGGAGTATCCTTTTTTATGAAGAATTTGGAGCCCGTCTTGACAAAGGGAGATTTGTTGATGATAAGATCAAAGTATAGAATCCCACCCTCGGTTGAAATGTGTTTGCCCTATCAAGGGAAACGAGTAGATACACAAAATAACAACTGGTTTTGTGTATATACCAAATGGTTCGAGCTTGGCCTTCGACTGCCAATTCCAGAATTTATGATCAAAATCGTCGGCCACTTTTACGTCTCCATGACTCAACTCATGCCGAATGGGGTTCAACTACTTATTGCCCTTATGGTAGTGATAGAGGAGCTCCTAGCTGTCTCTTGGCTTCCTCAAATTTCCCTTGTCCCTCACTTCATTGGAAACCTGATGGTCTGGTGTATGTTGAGGGGACTGCTTTCATGGCATGTATCCAAGGTCACCCTTGAATAATATTATACCTCAAAGGGCAATCCATAACAAGGAAACTAGTTATCTTGTTTTCTCCCGCTGCATACACTGAAAGTTTGATTTTCCCCATGGCTGTTGTTACTTTGCCATTGAAACCTACCAATGACATGGGGGATTTCTCGATCTCCTCTTCATCGATTTTCATCTCCTTCAACGTTGAGAGGAACAAGATGTTGGTAGAATTTCCATTGTCAACTAGAATCCTGTGAATTTCACAATTTGCAATGTTTAGTTTAATAACCAGAGCGTCGTCATGTGGAGTATCTATCCCGAATGCCTTGTCACTTCGAAATGAAATAACATGCTCGCTGTGTTCATAAGTCAACAAGCTGACAGTCACTTGATTTGCTCTTCGTTGATGTGCCTACATTTGGTTGGTAGAATCGCCACTAAAAATAGAGCCTCTATAAATGGCTCCAATTACTTTTCTAACTAGTGGTGGCAATGGCGTCTTCTCTTGGGCTCGATGGTCCTTTCGTCCTCCTCGCTCTTTGTTGAGCCCATATATTTTCCTTCCTCGTTCTAAGAGATACTCTCTTAAATGCCCTTTCTTGAATAGTTCTACTATCTTGGATTGCAAGGCTTTGCAATCGACTGTCAAATGCCTTGTATCACGATAAAACTCATAGTACTTTGACTGGTCGCGAGAACAGCTCAGGGCCATCTTATTTGGCCACTTGACGTAATTTTTGCCTTCAAGCTGAGTGACCAGTTCAGACGGCTGAGGGCATACTTTGGAGGCGACAGTGGTCTTGTTGCGGATCGTAACTTGTCTTCTTTTTGCCTCCACTCCCTCTTTGGGGGTGTCCTTGTCCGTTCTCTTTCTTAAAGTTATTTTCAATCTATTTTCAATTATTTTAGATGAACAATTCTAGTTTTCCCACTTAAGAAGGGAACTCTTATTAAGTTCCATTTTAAAGCTTCTTTCTTTTGTTTCTAAATAATTTTTTTCTACATAAGAACATTTTTTTCTGATTTTTTTTCTTTTAATTTGGTTTTATTACTGAAGTTATTTTCAACCTATTATCAATATTTTAGATGAAAAGTTGTAGGCTTTCCTACTTAAGAAGGAAGGATATATATAGTTCTCTCATTAAGTTCCTTGTAATGCTATCTTTCTTTTGCTACTTAATTAGAGGTTTTTTCTTCTTTTATCTCTTATTAGAGTAAAAGAAAATTTCTTTTTGATCCCTATATTTCATTTTGTTCTCTTTCTTAAAGTTATTCTCAATCTATTTTTTTTTTCAATTATTGTAGATGAACAATTCTTGGTTTTCCCATGTAAGAAGGAAGGGATAGTTCTCTCATTAAGTTCCATTCTAAAGTTTCTTTCTTTTGATCTCTAATATTAAAGTTTTTTTTTTTATGTGAACTTTTCTTTCTAATCTGTCTTTTTTAATTTGGTTTTGTTTCTTGAGATTATTCTCAATCTATTTTCAATTATTTTAGATGAAAAGTTCTAGATTTTCCACTTAAGAAGGAAATGATATATATATAATGAAAGTTTCGATTAGAACATGAGCTTTAGTTAAACCATCATCTAAAAGTATTTCATTACCTTGCTATTCCAAAATCAGCCCTAAAATAGTATTATCGCTCAAACCCTTTGAAAATCAAACCCTAAAATCAAAAATCTCTTAGCGCTACTATCGTCACCTTATGCTTGCCTACGTTGCCACCACGTTCGAGTCTACAACCTTCATCACATTGCCTTGCCTTCGAGTCTCATTGTTGTCGGTCGCCTTGCCTTGCCTCACCCTTGCCTCCATCGCTTCATCGTCATCATCTCGCCTCACCCTCCCTTCCGTCATTGTCATCACCTTTGGTTACATTACTACTTTTCCACTGAAAATTTTATACATAAGCATTGTATAAATGTTTGGAACAAAGTTATTATTTTTTGAGTTTTAGGACCACAAGCAATTTTCCCATTGTAGAAACTTTTGGAATAAAATTTACTTTTTGTTATCAGTTTCAATTAGTTTTAGTTTTACTTCATTTTTGTTATTTTTAATGTTATTAATTGTTTTTAGTGTAAGTTAGCTTTGGTGTTAGTTTTACTTTAATTTATTTGTTTTTATTGTTATTAATTAGTATTATTAGTTTTTGTTATTGATTGATAACTTTTTTTAGTCATTAGTTTTAAGTTATTTTGATTATTGGATATGCATTATTAAGGTTGTAGTTATTATTTGTGTATAATATTAATCAATGTTAGTATGCATGACTTCAATGAATTTTGGTATGTCACTATGTGTGAATTTCTATAAATATTGGTATGTTGATGTGCTGGTATGTTAAAATCATGGTATGTTTTATTTAGTCGTAGTTATTATGTGATTAATTAGATTATATATCGTTTTTATTGGGCATTGATTGAAATCTTGAAAAAGAATTCAATATGTCAGACAACGAATTCATTGATGCAAAGGATGAAATGAATAAACAACAAGATGATTATGAGCTCTAAAAAAAGGAGTCATTCAATTTTGATAAGGATGGAAAAAGACGGCAAGGTTGATGAAACGTGTTCCAAGGTTAAAGTCAGAATGGCATGGATTGATACTCTTGTCATCGATGTCCTTCACTTTATGGCACTTGGAGTAGGTAATGTGCATGTTACAATTAATTCATGTTATATAAGGAACACTTTACCTTTCCCAATAAAGGAAAATAGGATCTTGAGTAACGCTCTTAGAGGATTTGTGGCTTGGCACAAAGTATTGATTCAACTTAGGTTGTCAAGTCAACTTACCAAAGCTTTGATTGACCAACAGCACCAACTGAGCAAAGAGCCTATGGTGCCTATGGATGAGCCAATCAAGAGATGTCATGGAAAGAAAAGGAGGAGGAAGGAGAGGCAACAAAAGTAGGATATAATGGAGGTGGCATAATCAATAGATGATTTGGAAGGATTATCTCCAAAAATGGAAAGCTTAAACAGTCTATGGACACCTCTAGTACTATTATCACTACCAAGAACATTAATTGTTTTGCCAAGTTTACTCAAATTAGTGTGGGCTATATCATAACATATAAAAGGAACAAAACTATATCTACACTTTTCATTAATTGTGAACAATCTTTTATTTTTTTCTCTTAAGTTGTTACTTGTCGTCATTTGACAATCTTTCTTTTTTATATGTAGCTTGTTATGGCACCATTTTCCATGTTAAAACACAACTTAACAAATTTGGGCTTATCCTATGATCACACTTCCTATGTGTTGGCCTACCTAAGGTTGCGATTGAAGAATGAGCAAGGACGCTTTGTGACTTTTAAGGTAAAGGAGGAGTCAGTTGATGTTATTTTACATCATATAATGGTGGGTCTTGGATATTGGCCCTTATTTATCCACCAAAAAGATAGGGTAATATGATTGGATTCACTTAGCCATGATGTATGTCTTGACTTCAAAAGGATAATTCAATTGTAAGTGTACTCTTGTTAGCTATATATTTTATTATTGCTAGTTTAGAGCACATATCTTCTAAATAATTGCATTGTAATCAATTGTATTTAGGGCCTTATATGAGTGGAAATTGAAATAAAAAACTCAAATAACCTTCAATTTAGCTCATAGATTTACTAAAATTCTATAACCAAAGGTAAATATTCTACTATATGAATTGTAATTAAAATTACATAAATAACATTTAAATATATATATATATACATATATATATATATATATATATATATATATCTTTACACCATTTTTAGACTATATCCCAATAAGGTGGAAACATGAATACGGTTATTTTGTGTAACGCCCCCTTTCCGGACGTCACAGATATCGTTACATTCATTCTTTAAAACATTAATTGGAGCAAACTATTGTAATTAATAACATGCATTTGAAATCATAGTTTGGAAAAGCATTCCCAGGATCTTTATATACATTTTTTTTTATAGAAATACAATTTATAAGAAATTATAAATTTACTTAATTAAATAATTTGCTTTTCTATAAACATTCTGTAAATAGTTTGCTAATATCATTTAAAAATTAAATGACTTTTGAAAACAAAAGATAAAATTGTTTGAACACATCTCGGCCGGCAGGCCGAAGGTCACCCATCGGCAGGCCGTCCGAGGCCTTGCAAAATGGGGTTTTAAAATCAACAAGATCAGCGGGCCGATACATGGCAACCGGCAGGCCGATTAGAATTATTCGGCAGTCCGACCAGTATGGTCGGCAGGCCGAACAAAAGAAAATTTGTTTTTAAAAATAAGTTTTAAAGTTTCAAATGCGAAAGAAAATTTATAAAGATACATTAAACAAACATTCACAAAATTTATAAAACTTATCTTTAAATTATAAACATACTCAAATTCACAAGACATTGAATATTCATTATAGTCTCTTTCCTTGGTGTTCTTCCATTTGCAAATCATCTTCCTTAACTCACACGCCTGTCAGTATCCTCTGCTTACTCCATAACTTTCTTACCCTTATCTGCAACATGATGAAAAAACTTGAATAAGCTAATGCTTAGTAAGTACATTGTAATTCTCACTACTTAAAAACATTTCATGAACATCATCAACTTCATCATTATCATCATCATAATAGTGCACTAGGCACATTTTCATAGGAATATATCTTTCATTACATCAACCATATTAAAACTTTATTCATTTTATCTTAAGGGCCCAAGTGTTGCACCATAACATCATCATCATAGGCGCGCCGTCATGAGAAGAGAGGGGTAGCTAATCCAAACCAAACATGACACATAACATAACATAACATAACATAACTTAACATTTCATTGGGTATGCAACACTTATTTAGGTGATACATATATACATACTTATACTTTCATACTTTGAAAAACATTATCATGAAAACATGCATAAACTTTCATGCCTTAAACTTCATGAAAAATCGTCATGAGAAATCATCATAAAACCATCATAAAAATGGATTTCAAACTTTTCATAAAACTCATACTTTTCATAATATTCATCATGTTGTAGGTGAGAATGTACTTACCTCAATGAGCTTACTTAACCTTACTTTTGTAGGTAATAACGCCGCGGTCTCGATGTGCTCACTTCTCAATGTGTTCATGTCATATATTCATAAAGTGGTAATTAACATTTATTAATGAATTAATTACCATAACATAGCATCGATAATAACCATTTCATAAAAAAAAAAAATCATACATACGTTTTTCATTAACCATAAAACATTGAAACAACATTTTCAACACATTTATATTTCTGACCTCCATGAAATTAAAAATTAATAACTTAACATACACACATAATTTGAGCACCATATTTGGCAAGGATAAAGATATCATATAAATATATTACCATGATTTTTCATTAGTCATAATAATTCCATTTAATATTTAAAATAAATCACATAGCATTCACTTTCAAAACTGCCAGCAATAACAAAACAGTGAGCATTCCCTACAAACATTCACATAATAAATTATTAACATCCCAAAATAAATCCATAAAAATCCTACATGCAATAAACACTAAAAAATTCATCATAACCAAAAATTATCTTAAAATAAATTTAGTACAATCCAAAAAAAATGTTTGAATTCATAGACAAAAATAACTATAAACAGTTCAATCAAAGAATTGCATGCAATAATTATTCTTAAACAATTAAAATAGATGTATTTAAACCTCAAAATCCATATGACATCATATTAACATGTAATTACACTAATACAAAAATTCTCATTACCAAATAAAATCATATAGTCATAAAAAAAAATTACACAATAAAAGTTTAACAAATTTACCGTTAAAACAGTCTAAATACCTAGCATCCATAAAAATTTCATAACACATAAAATATTAATCAAACCATCACCAAACTTTCCAGTCCATAATTTAATATATACATGAACATATTTACCAAATTTCGTGACAAATAACCTTCATATGCAATAAGAACAACATCCTTACATTTGTGCAACACAACCGATCAGCAATAAATTACTGTGAGTGACGGAGAGGAGAAAATTCATAACTTTTTATAGAAAAATCAAAATAACGTGAAACTTAGAGGAAATCACATAACACATGCATAATTATCATATAAAAATTTCAGATCAAGATGACATTCTTAGACAAAGATATTTTAGTCAGAATAAGGAAAAGAAGTACCAAAAAGAATAAGCCTTTACCTCAAACGATTTTCTTCAAAACTCCTTGAATTAACGCCAAAGAAATTTTAATATTTTAACAAAGGATTGCAGGGGAAATTTGAGAGGACGAAGAAGAAAAGAAATATGATAGGAAGAGAGAAAATGAGGGAGAGAAATCGAGAGAGAGAGATTTTTTTTTTTTTTTTTGTTATGGTAAAAATGAAATTCAGAAATAAGGAAAAACTTATCCTCTTAATACAAATCAGAAATTTTCTAATTAAATACCGGGCAAAATTTGTGTGAATGGATAGAATTGAGAGAGAAAAAGTCAAAACTTCCAAGAACGGTTCGAGTTGCCATATTCTGCTTCTTTTAAAAATGGGAAACCATATCAACACATTCAATCTATTCAAAGTCAAATGCTTCTTTACCAAAAATGAAGAAATCAATCCATAATTATGTCAATTAATAAAAATAAATCATCCAATCATAAAATCAATTTTATCACAAATTTTGTGAAATTTCTGCTAACTGCTTGTTAGCTGTCATCGGCCTACCGATCTCTATCTTCGGCCTGTCGATCTCTGAAGTCTGGCCTACTGATGATTTACCATCGGCTTGCCATTCTGAGGAAATCATTTCGGCCTGCCGAACTGAATGGTCCGGCCTGCCGACCTGCCTTAACACTCAAAAATCATTCATAACATTTAATTATCAATAAAAATATAATTAAACATATAACATTAATGACATGAACATTTGAGCACATCAATTACACGCGAGCGTCACCTGTCATAACACTTAAAATAAAATGGTTAGCACCATCTATCATATATCATAACACTTAATATAACATTTAACGTCGTTATTTATCATAACATAATCCGTTACATGAAATTAGGCGGGCGTTACATTTTGTACTAAAATACACTGCAGATATTATGAATGGGGGAGACACAAGCCATGACAAGCCAAAAATTTTGTACTAATAAGCATAGTGAGGTGCTTAACGAATGAGAAGAATATGTACAACAATTCATTAACCTATAAACTATACATTTAATTGAATCTTATATTTTGTTATTCTTAAGCTTTATTATACTTATGTATCGTCAGATTTCATTATCTTTTATTTTAATAAAATATTATTTTATATCATTGGTGAATTATAAGGCCAATAATAATAAATTAAATATGGCCACCCATGGGCAGAAGATATAAATATGTTCACATGTTGGCCAGTGCAAGACATTAGATAACAAGTTATTGAGAAAACCATCATCTAATGTGAAATAGTAAAATATATTAGATGGTTGTTTCTAAAGGCAACCATCATTTATTAAAATACCATTCGTACCTCAAGCTGTTCCACAAGCACATTAGATGACGGCTAAAGACCGTCATCTAATGTATATCACATACTACGATGATAGATAAGACAACAATTGGTTAACCACCGTCTTATCTTTAGACATTGGTTTTAAAGCGTCATCTAATGCATTCCATCTATAGTATATTTTTGTTAATGGATTCCTTAAGGGAGAGAAACAACAAAACCTTTTTCCTCTTTTTTTCTTCTCTCTCTATTTTCCTCTCTCTTTATTTCTCTCTCCATTTTTTTAGCTATGCTTTCAATATTGCCTTTTCCCCTATATCCTTATTCTTTTTTTTTTTTAAAGTATAGATATTGCAAAATATCAATCCTTTTTTTTTTCAAACACTTTCAAATTATATTTTTTTATATATAAAAGACAATTTATTTTTTAATGGATCAAATCTCAAAAGGATGAAATGTTCATTTTTTAGGTTTTACTTTTTGTATTTTCCCTTAATTTTTTAGTCCTCCATTTTTTATATTCGCATCTTTGGTCTTTTATTTTTTTCCTCATCACTTTTCTACCTTTTTTAATTGCTTTTCTCTCAAATATCTTATTAATTTTTCAAATACCTTTTATGTATATGTAGAACATGTGTTTCAACTAGTTATTTGCAAATATCAATCTAGCTTCAGCAATGAATTTTAAACTTGAATTTATGATTGTTTTTAGTCTATTTTTATATAGTGAGTAACAGTATGTTTTCTTAAATTTAAAGCCTCCATATATTTGTCTAGCATCATATTTTTATCTGTAGTGTTTTTAAAATAAATGAAAAGAGAAGTAAACCTGATGCACTCAAATACTTTTATCTGATACATATATATATACACACACATATATGGTTATAGGTGTAGTTTAATGATAATTACATCATTGCAGATAAAATTACGAGGAACTATGGATAAGGTTAAAGCGAAATTCTGATTAGAGAGATCATTCTCTTTCAATGGTTGAAAGGTTCTCTTTGATTAACCGTGTTATTTCTAGCTGTCTAAATAATAGCCTTATGGTCTTACAAATGGACCAAAGCTTTGCTAAATAATTTGTCGTTTGCTAACAGAAATTTTTTGGACTAGATTTATATTCTATAATATCAAAAGAAATATCATATAGGATTACTAATGACTCTTAAACTTCAAAGTCTACCATACTTTACCCCTTAAACTTTCAATATCACTACTTTATCTTTAAAACTTTTAAAACTCCTCACTTTGCTACTAACTTTAAAAATTACTACTCTGCCCCCTTGACCTTTTAAATCTTCTCACTCTATCAAGTTGAATTTCTAATTTTTTGTTCAACTAAAAAAGATTAAGCCTACCGGATTCGTATATGGGTCACTTGTATGGAAAAATAAAATTTTATCACTCCCAAATTTTGTTTCATGTAGGCTTAATTCTATTTATTTGAACAAAAAATTAGAGGTTTAATGGGCTAAATGAGGAGTTTTAAAAGTTTAAGAGGACAAAGTAATGATTTTTAAATATCAAATAGCAAAGTGAGGAGTTTTGAAAGTTTAAGCGTGTGGCACTCCTAATTTTAATTTTGATTATTTATGTTAAAACGGTTCAATTAGTGTGCCAAAACTTAATTAATTATCATACTACTACAAACTGCAAATTTCATGATGGTTTAAAACCGTCGTAGAAAAATTTGATGACGGTTAAAAAACCGTCATAAAAACTTCAGTCGTAGTACAAATCCAGTTTTCACGACAATTTTTACCATCATGGAATCTCAAAATAAACGCAAAAATGGGGGTTTGGGACCAGCTCTTTCACGATGGTTTTTAGAAAAACTGTAGTGAAAGAAGAGAGTTCCCATGACAGTTTTCTAAAAACCATCGTGGAAACTCAACATTCAACGATGATTTTCTAAAAAACTGTCATGGAATAATGGTCTACGATGATCACTTCCACGATGGTTTTTTAGAAAACTATCATGAAAAATTGGTACTGCCTATAAAAAAATTGACAAAAATTTGTGATTTTCTATGGGATGGTCAATCCTGTGTGTTATCCATTACAACAAGGCTCCAATTGCATACAAAAATTGATGTATATTGAAATTACAAGGTATTTACAAGATCATTTACATTTGAGCTATTTTAAGCAATTGTTTATCTATTATTTCTATCTATCTAAAAATGACATACCTATTTACAAATTATATCCACTCCAATCTAACTTCATTTATATCCATATGTATATAAAAATCTTTTCTTCCTAGGGCTTTTATACCACTTGTAATTATATCTCACATGAAACGTAGAATAAAAAAAACCACATTTTATATTTCCTTGTTGTCTTGGACACTTACTTCTAGAATATAGCGTTATGTTCAGTCGGTTTGTGATATCATTTCTCGCTTGAAGCTTCCAATCGTTAAGTGTCCTAAAATGTGTCATGATTAAATGAATTAATAGACAATAAAATTATGTAAAACTCAAAATAGTTAATTTTATAAGAGAACATTAATACTTAAAATCTCGCCACTAATACACAATCATCATGTGGTGCAGGCCCGAGAGGATCAAACCGATATATTTGGTCCTCCCATGGCGAGATAAGTGCCAACATCTAATGTTCTCTAACATTGTATGGCATGAAGAATAATTTCCCCTCGGTGCTTAAGCTAATAGGTGAAAAAGTGATGTGGCGCGCTCTCTGCAATCACTCTATAGGTCTCTTGCAGCACTTAAAACAATCGCCAGAGATATAAAGTTGAACTTGCGCGTCATGCCTTGACATTCATAATATTCTGCGAAGAAACTACAACAAAAACCAATACAGTCAATTATTTGAAAGCACCTTACAACTCTAACTATATTTTAAAATTTATGAATTAAGGATAAAGTTATTACCTGAGATATACCAAGATACAGTTCCCCCTGATTTGATCAAAGTTGATGAAGTAGTAATCGTCTTTATACCCCACATAGATAGGAAATTCATTGCCAGTGACATTTATCGGTATCAGGCACTGAATCGTCAACCCATCGTGCATGAAAGAATGTACATATAAAGTCAACTGCATAGATTCTGGAGGGACTGAAGCGAAGTTAAATGCAGGCAGTGGCTTATTTGCAACGGGTTGTTCTTGTTCTTGTTCTACCTCAGGTTGTGAATGTCTTGCTTTGGTAGAGCTTTTCTTTTTTTAGCCTTTTTTTCGCTTAAATCTTATGGAATGTTGCTAGGTGCTTAACTCGTCTTCGTCAATGCGACGACTTCAACTAACCTCTTCGGCTATGCGACGAAGCTTCCGAAGGCTTGACCCACAATTGTTGCTTCAAGTGTTGAAATAGGCAATTCAGCTATTCTAACTCTGATAGTGATGCTAACGCGCATGTTTTCTTCCCCTAATGGTCTTCCATGAACTATATCAATAGGAAGACTCTCCATCCATGCCTTCCTAAGCGCAATAGGTGCAAACCCACCATTAATTTTATCCTAAAAAAGAAACTGCATTATTGACCTTGTTCAGGCTCTTGATGATGAGGTAAGAATTGGACTTCTGGAGCTTGTGGAGCTTCTGCTACATTATCAGGAAGGTTACAACTAGCCTTGAAGCTGTTGTGTTGTGAGATGCTATCATCCGTCGACCTAGCACATCCTTGGGAAATGAGCTCGGTCACATGACCTTGCAGTTCTACAATCTCCATCTATATCTTCAACGTTTAGGAATTCAATTTCAGACTTGATTGGAGGTCAAAGTATTAAGACTGCTTCACATGCTTCGATTGACTATGAACACGTCTTAAATGTTCTGGTTTCCTTGGTGCCCTCATCAATATGTCATCATTACTGATAGATTGAAAGCTCCCTTGACTTTATTGTATCGTGTATTCATCATATAAAACAACAACAAAACCATGTTATTCTTAAGATCCTTCAATAGGTATTAAATTAATTAATGGTTTGTGTTCAATAAACTTATAATCAAGTTCCCAATTTCTGCTACTCTTAGAATTTTAAATAGTCCATCTGAAGCTTGACTTGATTTTACCCACAACTCCTTCTGTGTTGGTAGAACACCCATCTTAGCAAACTATATTACGTTATGTTAATAACAAATTAATGATAGAGTAATTAATATATGTAATACAAGTAAGATATTGATGTACTAATGATTACTCGAGCTCTCTATATCTGACTCGACCAACCATAGAGCAGTGTTCATTTTTGCTCTTATTTTTCTTACGTTTGATGATAGTAGTTGAAATTCGATGGAACGTCGATACCTCACAAAAACTTCCTAATCGTCATCGTTTATGGAGGGGTAGTAGTGTACTACTGTAGGAGGCCGTTTATATACATTTTCATCCTCCTTTAGAATGGAAAGGTATGGCTGTATAAAGGTAATGTAGAGGTCAAATCTAAACCCCTTTGCTAATTCGCCACAAACCTTCAAAGGTTTTTTCCTATACCAATCCTCGACTATGAAAACTTCATAAATCTCACACCAAATCACATCTTTTACTAGTTTCAAATCCTTCGACCTCTAATCTTTTATCCATATAGGAACTTGTTCTCGACTAAAGACTCCGATCTAGTTGCTTAATTCATGGCCGGGTGCGCTTTCAAGTTGGCCTTTCAAATCAAATGCCACTTCTATTCATAAACCTTTGTTTTTCATCCGATGAACTTTTTTCATCAATGTATCTCTTCGCTTAAAGTTTTCTTTCGGATCGAATTTGGTTTACTTTCGTGACTTATTGCGTTGTTTTCCCTTGCTATATTGAGATGAAGATGGAGTGCACTTTTCGTACTCCTCCTCATACTGACCACTGTCGATCTCGTGAGACATTGTACCTATTCAAAGTAAGCTAAAACTAACACACACATATTAATATTAAATTACAATCTTATAGTAAAAACTTGACATATTATAAATTCACATATTATAAATTAACATATTAAAAATCACATATTATAAATTCACATCTTATAAATTAACATATTGTAAATTAACATTTTAGAAATTGACATATTAAACAATTTCACATAACACTTTAAACAATTTCACATATTCATAATTTCACAATTAAATAAAATCACAATTTTACATCTTCACAATTTCACAATCTCATAATTTCAATTGCACAATTTCACATATTTACATAATTTCACGTATTGCACATATTCACATAACACTTTAAACAATTTCACAATTAAATAATATCACAATTTTACATCTTCACATATTCACAATTTCAATTACACATATTCACAATTTTACAATTTCACATATTCACATAATTACACAATTTTACATATTCACCTTACACTTTAAACAATTTCACACAACTAATGAAAATTAAATTAACATACCAAAAACATTTAATATGAGGTTGAGGGTGGGTGGGCTGGGGTTGGGTAGGGGCAGGGTAGGGTCAGGGTGAGTTAGGGTGGGGTGAGGGCTCGAGGTGGGGGCGGGGGGAGGGGTGGGGGTGAGGGGGGCAGGTAGGGGCAGAGTGGGGTGGGGGGGAGGGGGGGGAGGGGGAAGAGGAGAGAAAGAGGGAGGACTTAACAGCTGGAGGCGACGATGGCGGAGGCGACGGTGGGGGGACAATCTTCCGACATCGGGGGAGAGAACTTGAGAGAGAGAGAGAGAGCTTTTAGAGAGAGAGAAAGTTCAGGTTTCAAAATGACAGGGAGCACGCGATTTTCAACAAATATAGAGAGCTAAAGGAACTTTACACGACAGTTTTTGTAATAAACCATTATATAATGTCTAACCTTACACTACGGTTTCTTAAAAACCGTCGTGTACGTGTAAGGTTACCTTACATGACAGTTTTTAAGGAAACGTCATGTAAGGTGCTTATATCTATCATTTTTTCACAACAGTTTATATGTATTTTTTATATGATATTTAGAATATTTATTAACTAATGTCCTATCGATTTATGATCTGTGATACTTATATTCATGAGCTAATTTTGTTCCGTAGTGATCTGTGATATTTTATGCTTCGAATGCAAAAAATTCATTATAAATAAAATATCTTTTGGGGTCTCTTTTGTTGTGATTTGCATTTATTATATTGTTGATGATCTGTTATATATAGATTGATAATTTGTTACTATAGGCTGATGATCTTGTCTGTTGTCTACAGCCATATTTAATAAATTACTAATATTTTATGGCTTTTATGTATTCAGTCAAAAATTTAAAAAAAAAAAAAATTAATTTTTTATTGGCCTAATGTGATTTTAGTTCCCCCCTCCCCCTCTTTTTATCTTCTCTTTTTAGAGATAAAAGTATGAAAAAATGTATGTCTATCAACTTTTTATATATAACATGTATTTTCTTTTTTTTTTTTTACTTAATAAAAGAATGCTGATTTGTTTTGTTTTTTGAACTTATCTTATTAAGCTACGTGTCCAATTGCAATGGCTTTTATGCTATTTAACTCAGTTTTCTCTTCTTGTTTTCTCTTCTTTTGTCTACGCATATATATATCCATTAATACTCTTTATTATTTTCTTCTGCATAGAGTCGGTCTACTCCTTTGCATTTCTTAGTAGCCCGTTTAATGCTCTATCACATACTGAATCCTCTGTTCTCCTCTTCTTATTAGTTCATTTCCTACTCCATCATATACTCAGTCCTATGTTTGTTACCTGTTATCACCTTACTTACTTCTTACCCTTATGGCTGAGATTATTGCACTTTTCTGTGGACATTTCGGCAGCTAGCAGTTTGTTATCCAGAGCAGTCTTCAGATAGTTTAAAGTACCATTAATATGTGTTGTGTATATGCTCTACTTTATTTATTGATAATGAAGAATTGTGATGTTTATATTATCTTATCACGGGTTAAAATTAATGTATATACTATTCGTCGTCACTCTGGTTCATGCAAAAGTTGTTGCTGTTGTTACTATGTGTTACTGACTTGCTTTAACTATTATCATACCGCTTTGTTCTCTTCAATGGCTATCGACCAATAGATAACAATTACATAAGTGGTCAGCATAAAATTGTTGGTTAATTCTAAATTATGCAATTTTGATTTCTGGAATCTTTTTTTATTTCTTTTCTGCTCGTATGTGTTTTTAATTCGTTTTATCTTTTATTGTGTTTATGTAGCAACGATGATTATACATTTTGACATGCTGAGTTTTATATAATTTGTCCAAAAGTTACTGTGAATACTTTTATTCTATTTCATTTTAAAATTTTTATGATCTTTTTTACTGAGTCTTTTTTGTCTTTTTCAAAATTTTTCCCTATCTTTGTTCTCAAATCATTGTATCATTTGTGCTTCTTATGTTTTTTTCATTTTGCCCATCCTTTTGCTTCTCCTCCCTCCTTTCCCCTTTCCCCTTTCCCTTTGAACTCACTTTATTTTATAAAAGAAATTATTTTTGAATATACTTTGATTAGAACCTTCTTAATTTAATTCCATTATGCTATCAATCTGCCTAAGATAAAACCCTTAGATACATAGGATGAGACATCAAAGAAAATTAGGGGATAAAAACTTTTTTGCACTATCTTTTTTATTAACATGCTCTAAGTGTGCCATCCTATATATGTGGCTTCTATAGATCTTTCCTTTCTCTGCCTTTGGCTAAAAGCTTCATTATTTTTTTTTTAAATTAGGAAAAAATTTACATACATAAGATAACACAGTGATAAAGATTAAATAACAAGTTTTCCTTATTTTGACTACAATTGCCCATAATCTAATTTTCTATGTGGTCATGATCATTCTACATATTATATGCAAAAATTATTATATATACTAAAAGGATGGCAAAACTTACTACACATTACACAGTATCTTTCTATCTCTGCCCTTTGTCTGTGAATTGGCAATTTTGCTCTCAAGGGAGCTTCCACTTTTAATTAACTTTGATGGCTTTTTGGTCA
Organism: Artocarpus hirsutus; assembly: GCA_946598075.1. Lineage (NCBI taxonomy): Eukaryota > Viridiplantae > Streptophyta > Magnoliopsida > Rosales > Moraceae > Artocarpus > Artocarpus hirsutus. Next base: position 18,995 of record CAMOHE010048199.1, read on the forward strand.
TTTAGGGTTTTCTTTTTTTTATATCCCGGCTTTGTCTTTACTCAGATCATTGTTTATACATTCTTGCTTTTGGGTTTTAGAGATTTTTGGCCGAGAAGAAACCCTAGACCTTTCTCTTTTGTCTAATAGGATGGCAAAAATTAGTGCACATTGTACAGTACCTTTCCATTTTTGTTGTTTGTCTGTAAGCTAACGGTTTTGCTCTTAAGTGGCCTTCTACTTTCAATTAGTTTCAATGGTCTTTTGATCGTTTCAAATTTTCTTTTTATAACCACTTTGCCATTACTCAGATCATTCTTTATAGGCTCTTGATTTTGGGTTATTCGACATTTCAGGATGAGGAGAAACACTAGACTTTTCTGTTTTGTCTGATCTTCTTCCACTCATTTTGTCTCTCATTGTCTTTGATTTATGCTCTTCTCTTATCTCTGGACAAAAAAGAAAGAAAAAAAAAAGGAAACAGAGGAGAAAAGAAAAAAGTTCTATGTCTTGCTTGGTTTTGCTTTCTGTCACATCTTTTTGAATTCAATTTGTTTCTCTCTTTTTTTCTGGGTCCTGCCTTATATCTCAATTCACCTAGTAGCTTTCGGACAAACTTATATTTTACTCCAGTTATTTACCTTTTACCATATAAATATTTTATAATCTATATGACAAATACTATTTCTTATAACATGTTTTGCATTTATGTCGTTGCCATCAATGTTTTTGTTTTCACAAAAACATTTTCTTAGGCAGCCATAAGATATTCATTACATGTATAAGTAAATTTGTCTTATGTTGCTAATACTAATTAGTATCTGAGCCACATTGCTTATAAAGACAATACTATTTACAAATCTTTTTTCCTTGCCCTGTTTTTTACTTTTTATATTATTTTTGTTATCTTTTTTTATTCTTCCATTATAAAACTTATAATTACTTTGCATGATATCGAATAATAATTTTGATTAAGCTTATATATGTTCTTTATTTTTTTTGGCCACGAGATTTTATTTATTTATGTTTTATTAGTGCTGCTATTACCAAGTTTATATCAAATAATTACACGTGCTTGTTGAATGTACTTAACTAATTTGTTCATTTGTGAAAGAGCAAATAGCTAAAGCAAGCAAGATATTCTGGTTTTTCTATTCTTAATTTGTATATTACTTTAGTTTGTGCATTATTTTTTAGCAATTATTCGATTTATACAATTGTAATTAATATTTTAGAGCATTACCTTAATCATTGTAAATTTATATTTAATATATACATTGTTATATTATTTTGTTTAGAATGGACTGTATTTACAAATATGCAATTTTATTTTGGTTATTCATCATCAAAAATGTAATTGATTAAATGTTCTTATTAAAACATGAACTTTGATCATTTTAAATTTATAAAAACCATGGATACTCTTACATGCTTATACTTGAAATACACTATATTTAAGAAGATATAATTTGCTTTGAATTATTCGTTGTTAAAAATTTATATATATTTAATGTATAGATTCAAAAACTTAGGGAAAATAAAAAAACATCTTATTATTATAGCAAATTTTCCCTCCTAACCCTGCAGTATGGAGAAGCCCTCCTAACAAATGCTTCTCTATACACAAGACTCGAAACCAAGACCTTGCTTAAAGGGAGAATAGGATCCTTACCACCCAATCCCATATGTTGTTGGTAATCAAATCGTCAACTTAAGCAATATATAGCCCCATGCACGGATGAAAATCTCATGATTAAAAATGACAAATCTTCAAGACAAACATCTTTAGACATTGGAATCTCTAAAGCAAACATTTCTCGATCAAGGCTTCACACAATGTTAGACTTTCTTGAGTTTGAAAGACAAACATCCAATTCAACACGGTCATCAACGTCTCAAAATCGCAATGAAAAATGTAATTTTCTTATCTAGAATAAGCATTATGTTTGAATAATTTAAAACCCTTATGAAACAACAATACTGATTCCTAATATATTATCTTCATTTATTTGATTTTGTAATTTCCTATAGGTGTCTTTAATATATACCTCAATGTTAGAGACTGCTCTTGCATTTGTCAACACTGTGGTGCTCTATTTTGGTTCAATGAATGAACCACAAACAGCAATCCACCCAAATTCAATCTTTGCTGTAAAGATGAAAAAATTATATTGCCTCTGATTGAAAAACTCATCCAATCCTATATAATTTACTTGATTATTATGAAAGACCAATAAGTACACATTTTTGAAAAAAAAAATTTGCACTCATCTCTATGTTTGCATTCACATCATTTAGAGCAAATATAAAAATGAGTACAAAAAACTCAGATGGTCCATATATCTTTAAAATAAATGGACAAATACATCATTTTATGGGATCTCTATTACCAATCAACAATAATCCTCCAAATTTGTTGAACTTTAATATATGATACAAAAAAGTGAAATAAAAAATCAAATAGTAACATTCTCTTTTGATAATGTGTCCAATGATTTAATCAAATAAATTATCAAAAATTTGATAAGAATGCCAGATGAAAACAATAAATTAGTTAAAGTTTTCAAACGATAAAAGATAGATACCAACAAGATGAGGTTCCTTCAATAAAGCTAAGACTTATAGGTCGAAGACATACAGATAATAGTCAATATGAACTACCTATTTCAAATGATATTGTTGGTTTAATAGTTAGAGATATCAATAAGTTTAAACAAGGAAGAGATATTATAATTTAAGACATAACAGATACTTTACAAAGAATTATAAAATTATATCCGTATTATATGGCCTCTTCAATATCCTCTACTATTTCTTATGGAAAATATGGTTATAGAATTGACTTAAAATAGACTATAAATAACTCAAATTAAAGACTTTCAAGAAAGAGAATTTCCATGAAAGTATTTTATTACTATTAATTGCAAGATCGTGAAATTCAAGGCAATACTCTCTTCAGAGGCAGCAGAATATTTCAACAATCAGTAGTAGATGCATATGCCTCTGTAGAGGAAGATCGCTTAGATTACATTAGAAAAAAAAAATTACGATTTGAAATTTACCAAGGTATTCAAGGCATTGTTACTAGAGGAGATACAAATGCAAAAGCAATTGGTAAAAGAATTATTCTTCCTTCTAGCCACACAAGAAGTCCTAATATATGATTCAAAACTATCAAGATGCATGGTAATTTGTAGATATTATGAAAATCTAGATTTATTCATAACATTCATATGCAATTTAAAATGGCCTGAAATTACTAGAGATTTGGTTGAAATTCCAGGTCAAAAACCTAAATATAAACCAAATATTATTACAAGAAGTTTTTTAATAAAATTAGATAATATTTTATCCACTATTAAGAATGAAAAAAAAATCAAGACAATTATAGCAGGTTGCTCTACTTTTTTTAGCACTCATTTGATCTCATAAATAAGAGAAAAAAAAAACTACTTTTCATAGTTCAATAAAACTAAGATAAACTTTTCTTCATTTTGTAGATCTACATGTGGTTGAATTTCAAAAATGAGGCTTGCCACATTGTCATTTCATGTTTTGGCTACACCTTGACCAAAAACTACGTGAATCATCAAAAATAGATATATTCATTTTTGCAGAAATACCTACTCTTGAGAAAAATTCATTACAATGTAACGTTGTAGCTGAATTTATGATGCATGGATCATGCGGCATTGCAAAAAAAAATGTCCCATGCCTGAAAAATTCAAAATGTTAAAAAAAATTTCCAAAACGATTGAGGAATGAAACAACTATTGAAGAAAATGGATTTGCTAATTACAAACATAAAAATACAATTTTTTATCAAATTAGACAATAGATTTGTAGTTCCCTATAACAAAGACTTGTGCCTAAAATCCCATTCCCATATCAATGTTGAAATTTGTTCTCAATCTATGCTCATAAAATATTTATGTAAATATTTAATGAAAGAACCAGATAGAATAAGAACAATGATAGAAGACAATATATATAAAGAAAAATCTGGACAAACCATTAATCAAGAAGTGGATGAAATTAAGAATTGTATCAACTGTCGATACATAACATGGTATGAAGCCATGTGAAGATTGTTTGAATACCTGATACATCATAGAAATCCAACCGTTTGATGATTATCTTCATTTACCACATATGCAAAATATAACATTTTACTTAGACCAATGTCTTACCAACATAATCAAACAACCAGGAATTCACAAAACAATTCTAACAGAATGGATGGAAACTAACAAACATGACATCCAAACTAGAGAACTTATGTATAACGAATTTCCTTCTAAATATGTTGAATTTCCTACTAAAAATGTTTGGAATAGCAAATACAAAAACTGGACTCCTAGACAAACAGGACATATAATTGGATGAGCTTTTCATGCACATCCAAGTTCCAAAAAACTGTATTATCTAAAATTATTACTAAATCATCAAAAAGGTATAACTAGTTATGAATCTCTATGAACTATTGATAATATAACATATCCAAAAAATTAGTCAACATGTAATGTATTAGGCATATTAGGAGATGATGAAGAATGAGACGAATCAATATTAAAACCCTCATTTTGGTCAACATCATCTCAATTACAACAATTATTTGTTATAATTTTATTATTTTGCAATGTAAATAATCAATAAAATTATTTGAAAAGCATTGGAAACTTAGGATAGATGCTATTTTTCATAAAATTAAAACATTATTCAGCAACCTGAATTTTCAAATACTTTACATAGAATTATATAATTTTGTATTGTATTTATTAGAAAAATTATTAATTTGAATTCATCAACTTTCACACATTTCAATTTACCACTTCCCACAAAATGGCTGATAGATGATCTAAACAATAAACTTTTGAGAGAAGAACTAAGTTATGATATAATTTAATGAGCAAAAAAAACTAAATTATGATATAAATAATTGCAAAATGAAAATACTATGTTAGTAAAAAATTTAAACAATGAACAACTATATATCTATCAACAAATCTTAGAATCACTTTATCATAAAAAAGACAATCTTTTTTCATCTATGGTCATGGAGGAATTGGAAAAACATATTTGCGAAAAGCAATTATTACTAAAATTAGATCAAATAATGAAATTGTCTTAGCCTTTGCATAACTTGAAATAGCATCATTATTATAACCTAAAGAAAGAACTGTACATTCTAGATTTAGAATACTATTATCAATTGACAAATTTTCTATCTGTCACATCAAAATGGTACGCAATTAGCGAAATTAATTGAAAAACGTCACATATACTATAGGATGAAGCACCTATGAATAATAAATAATTAAATAATGCTTCGAAGCATTAGATAAAACACTCCAAATTTTAAAAAATAATTTTGAACACCATTTGATGGAATGACTATCTTAGGCGGTGACTTTTGCCAAATTTTGCTTATTGTACCTACAAGAACAAAAGAACACATAATAAATACAAATATGAACAATTCCTATTTACGCCACATTTTTGAATTTTAAGATTAAAAGAAAACATGAGGTTAAAACATCATAATATTACAAAAGAAGAAAAAATAGAAATTGCAGAATTTTTAAATTGGATATTAAATGTTGGAAACAACACTGCTGATGGAATAAAAGATTTAGAAAATGAAGATGCCACATGGATTAAAATACTAAAAAAATACATAATACATTATTAATCAAATTCAATTGAAAAAATTTCTACAATAACATATAATGACTTTAACAATTATTTTAACAATATCGAATATCTAAAGCAACAAGTAATGGTAGCTCCGAGAAATAAAATACCTGATGACATTACTAATTATATTTTATCTTTAGTACTTAGTGAATTAAAATCTTATTATAGCTATGAGATAATAGTATCTTCATCTGAAAACATAGAAGAACTTAATCTTTTATATCCCCAAGAATTTTTACACACTTTAAATTTTAATGGCATACCACTACATGAATTAAATCTTAAACTTAGAACTCCTATCATGTTGTTAAGAAATTTAAATCAATCTATCAGACTACACAATGGAACAAGACTCATGATTACACAATTAACAAACAAAATCATAGAAAGGCAAATTATAAATTCTGATAAGTTTAATGAAAAAGTTTATATTCTAAGAATAGAAATGATTATGTATGAATCTAAATGGCCATTTAGATTGAAACGACGATAGTTTCCCATAAAAAATTGTTACATCATCACAATAAATAAAAGCCAAGGACAATCTTTGAATAAAATTGGTTTGTATTTAAAGAACGAAATTTTTACACATGGACAATTATATGTTGCTTTATCAAGAGCAACAACACCAAAAGGAATATCCAAACTACATAAAAAACATTGTATATAAAGAAATTTTACACAATATCAAATAAAAATGTACACACCAATATTTTCCCCCTTTTACTATAAAAATACTATATTAACAATAACTTCGACATATATTTAATAAAATTATTCATTCATATGCTAAAAAATTATGTATTATCATTGACAATTAGAAAAAATGACAACACACATTCGCACACTAAAGCCAAATAAAGTATATGAAATTATCAGAGCAAGAATTTGTAGATTATGGACCAACAATGACTTCACAATAGGACTTTGATAAGTCTTGACTGTCTTTTGGTTGATGAACATGAAAAAAATTTTATACATACTATTTTATATCATGCTTTACATAATATTAAATCTTATCAAATAACTAACTATTTTATCTTTTTTATTTATAGCATGAAGTAATTCAAGAATCAATCCGACCATCTGATTTAGAAATCATTTCTCAAAAAATACAAGCAGGTACAATATATGATATTAGCAACTTCTTTGTCAGTCCAAACATGCCCAAAATACAAAGTTGTACCACATAATGCAATGCTTGAATTTCCACATGCAACAACTTTTTCATTCCAGTTATAGAAGAACTACCACATATTCCATTCCATAGATTTTACTTCATTGAATTTGATCAGCTACAACAAAAAATCAACACTATTGAAATCTTAAGAAATAATATCTATTATTTATTTCAGTAAACTAAAAACACTATTAATTTATCAGTATACATTTATAATAGTTTGCATTTATTTAACACTAGATGTTATCCGGATCTTAACAAGTGTTTAAGCAATTGAACAAACAAATATCAGCAACAGAATAGCACCAAGACAAACTATAATAAAACAAAACATAAAGTAAACAAATTTTCACACATTTTATCATAATTATGTTAAAAATTACTCAATTAAAGCATAAATATTTTTACATCATGTAAAATTTTTGTTCTAACTATTTTATTTTACTTTTTCAATAGGAGTGAACAATTACAGGTCATTCTATTGGGACCCAAAGTAGAATAATTTGATGAAAATATTTTAAAATCAATTCAAGGACCAATCATAGCAGTTTTTGCAACAATGTCAGTCAAACAATATCTAGAATTTTTTTTTTTCAAAACTTTATCCTAACAATTACATATATAAACACAATTTCTAAAATAAAATGCTAATTTATTTGATGTTAAAGTTATAGAAAATCCATATATATCAAGTACTATAGCAACAATATTTTTTATTGACCCAGATATACCAGAGACAACAACATTAAAGACAAGGTAACAAAAATAACACCAAATCATTTCAAAAAAATTATTTTGCCTCGTATTTAATTAGCTTTTCATGTAATTATTTTTACTTTTACATACACAAGTTTTCCCACCAAACTCAAAAGATTGACTTTCTATCAGGATCAAAACCAATGCAATCAATTAAAGAAAAAAAATTACAAAACAAAAAAACAATAGTGAATTAATAGTGTTGGATCCTGGAAGCAATTAGGTTTGCATTATTAAAACTTATCTTATTTATTTCATCACCCAAACTAACAAATTTCCTCACTCATACAAGATGCCAAATTTATAGTAAAAACAATAATAATCGGATTCTCTATAGATCAAGGTTAGTATTGCAATTCATGTCCCAAATATTAACGACAGTTAAAACAAGCAGGTAGTGGTTGGTGGTGTGATAATTATGACAACATAAATACAATGCCCAGTCCATGGTAATAAAACTTGCTAACAATTCATTCCTAAAATTTATTTACTTCTATTAATTTTAATAAATAACATACTACAGTAATTAACTATTACCATATATATTACAAGTACAAATTAAATAGGCAAATCGAAGATAATACTAGACATATTCAAATCATCATACTTGGACAAGCTGCACAAGCATTAATCAAAACGTCATGCTCCACATTAACAATTGATGAAGGCTTTACTGATCCATCGATAATCCCACCAGTCATTGGTCAATTAAGAGGATAAACAAAAATCTTTCAAATCTATTTTCAACGAATGGGAGCACAAATGAATACAGTTGTTTCAAAAATCTTTGAGGACACCCAACATTCAGCACCGGTACCACAACTACCACCCATCACAACAATAGATCCAAAAACACCATACCCAAACAAAATTGACTATAAGGTAAAACATATTTACTAATCTATATTAAATATCTTTAAAAATCAACATTTATTACCCTATATATATACCTTAATAATCTTTTCTTTCAGTTCTGAAACAAAGACAACCGAGCCAACAACAAAACATCCAATAACCAAGTAATATAGCTATTTTTAAATCCTTTAATTTACAATAAATCTAGTCCAACATTTTTAACTTCCTTGATAATTATTGTTATTAATTTTTTTGACATTCTCATTTTGCAGTCAAGAAGAACCAAAGAAAAAAGGAAAACAAAAGCTGTAAAACACTATAAAAAACTTTTCAATACAATATTATACAATACATATATATATATACGTGTCTATACATAAGTATACAGTAAACATTTTCAACTTTTCATATGATAAAAATATTCCCCGCGACAACGCGCTGGTTTTCAACTAGTAAATATCTTATAGAAAAAAGAAATTAACACAGTTAAGAAGAATGAAAAGAAAAACAAGGTTAAAAAATACGTACAAAAATATTAAGAAATAGTAAGAAAAAATGACAACCACCATTGGTCACATAAAATACATGGTAGCCATACCAACTAATGATAAATAGTAATAATAAAAGTAAGACAAAAGAAATATGAGCTTTGCATTTATTCCGCAATTTTATTTTTATTTTTATTTTTTGTATATTTACATATTAGTAAGCTTGCAATAAGATATTCATAACTTTCGACCATTAAATGAAAGAAAAAAAGTCCATGGATCACCTGGAAGTGGTCTCAATCAATCATACTTATAAGAACTACTACTTTGCGTCTCATTTTTTTTTTTTATCGTTGTTACTATTCTTTTCTCTCTTTTTTTTAACTATTTGAAAGATTTAAAAGAAGCATTTAGAATTACAACCCTGTCAATATATCTTTAATATTCCTAAGAAACAAAAGGGGCAATATATATTAATAACATTTTAACGTTTAAGATCAATTTTAAATTTTAGGGGTCAAATTAAATAAGCTATTAATGCTCGAGGAGCAAAAATAAAATTTATCCTAAAAATTAATAAACAAAAAAAAATTTAATAATGCTTAATGTTAACAAGTTGCTTAACCTACGAGGTGATATAAATAACATATCACCAAATTAACAAAGGTAATAATTATTACTCTAAATAGATCAATAACCATCAATAAAGACATAACTATTGAAAACTTGTCCATATATATTTATATAAGTCTATATAACAACAAGTCAAGTCGGTTGTTTAAGAGAACGGTTGAAATTGTTTGTCAAAACTAATATTTGTTTAAAACATTATGGCTACTGAGAGTTTTATAGTGTAGTTACCTTTTACTTTACATTGTATTTGCAAAAAGCTTTACATTGTAGACAGTTGGAACTATAGGTGCCAAACAGAGGCATGTTGATCTCGAATAGTACTCAATTAGTAATGTTTTGTTGTTCTCTTGATAAAAGTGATCCACTTACCAAATTACGCTTTTAAGCTTCGATCTTATCAAGCTTAACATCCCCAATGAATATTTTGAGAACTTCAATTAGCAATGATTTAGTCTGTTAGGGCTACAATTAATTTTAGTTAAGTGTCCTCTCTTACTCGTACATACCCTTAATTTCAATGTCTCTTGTTCGCTCAATTTCGAGGCAACTACGAGCCCCTCTAAGATAAATCCATAGTAAAAATAACCAACAATGAGTTGAAAGCTTAATTACATCAATAATAAACTTGACAAAGTGCTCTTTGTACCAATATAAAGCGGCGAAAACATTTTATGAATTAGATAATCTTTTCTTGACTTTCTTGTCGTTCTTGCTAAGCCTGTATAATTATCCGTGTTGAAAACATGTCATACAAAACAAAAGTCAATTCTGGATTACATTATGGGCTTCTTCAATAGATGTTATTTCAGCTGGTGCGTTTACCGTACGTTCATCCCTTTATATATATATATATAAATATATATATATATATATATTTATTTATTTATTTATTTCTTTCTTTCTTTCTTTCTTTCTTTCTTTCTTTCTTTCTTTCTTTCTTTCTTTTTTTTTGCTTAGAACTACTATAATTACACTAGAACAATATGATCAGCTCCCAATTAAGCAGGTTTTTTTTTTTTTTTCCGCCACATTTACTTTATATCTATGTTCCTCAATCCATTCTCCCATTTCCACTAGTAAATAACATTTCCTTTTTTTTTTCCTTGCTTGGTTCATGTTTCAATTGTTGCATTTTCATGGTACAATTTTTGAAAAGATTTGACAAAATCTGATCATGAACCATGGTGGTGTGGGAACGATGATAGGCGGTTGTCCACAATGGTGCCGTTGTTGTATAAAAAAAGAAAAAAGAAAAAGAAAAGAAAAACTAGAATAAAATTTTTAAGAAAATGTCATTATGCCTACTTTATATATAAATACTATATATGTGATTTAGATAGTAAAGTTGCCATAAATATTATCTTTCTAGGTAAAAGTACCTGCTGTGAAAATTTTGATAGAATTTAAACTTATTAAAAACTTGCACTTCGATCTTAAAAGGCTAACATGTTAAGTGAAAAAACTCAATGTTTTTACAAGTTAGTATTCATGTTTATTTTTAATGATGTGGGACTCGAGTTTCTTTACCCATGCCCCAACAATGTGGTCCTTTTTTTTTGGAGTTAATTATGCCTTGTTACCGATTTTGTGGTGGATTGACTTCTACCACGAGTCTTAAAACATTTACAATGTATGGCACAAACTTTAATCAGTAGCAGTAGTAGAATATCCCTTTTATTGTAACGCCCATATATGGGGTTAACAGCTATTAAATAAATAAAATAAAAATTAGAAAATAAAGATTAAACATCAAACTAATTTGCCCGAGACTTGAATAGAAACTCTCAAAATAAAAATAAAACATAAACAAATAAATAAACCACAGTTTAATGTAGCACCTTAAATTTTAATAATATACAACTATCATCATCATTATTTCAACCCTCAACAAATCTTAATACAATCACAGAAAGTAACAATCGATGCTTACATTATCATGAAGATCATTCTTTGCATTCGAAGCCATTCCAACGTAATATAATTACATAGCTTCCTCAACTATTTTTCTTGTAATCCTCTTACACTTAATAAATCCTGAAAAGAGGAAAATATAAGGGAATGAGCGACAATATGCTCAGTAGGAAAAACCATTACTCACCTTAAGGTTTTATTCATTACCACATTAAAACTGCATGGCTAGTTAATTTACATCATATACCAGATTATGAGGTTTATTATGATCATATCTTGTGGATACCATAGTTAATCATTACCAAGTTTCACACGTATACAGATATACAAATATTACAATTCATCATTATTCCTAGGTACCCACATTAAATAAAGTAACACTCTAATTATCGAAACCCAAATGGGCGAGCTTGGCCACCCTCTAAACATTCCGAGGCTATTCCGGTGAGGGGATATCAAGCCCCGAGTCCTCACCAAGTCGATTCATGTACAGTGTGTTCTGGGACTTTCGATCCAAGGAAGCGTCATCACCTTCTCCCTATTTTACCTTTTAGGGTAATCGTGTCCAAGGACGTAACCGCCGCTCTCTTCATGTCTCACCATTTCTCAATGTTCCATCATTATTTATAGAGTCAATTTTTCCTAACCATCCTTTCCAACTTATAACAACATATGTTAATTCATTATGTTCCTCACTAATCAATACCGGACGAGTCATAGTTTTATATGTGATTCTTATTTAATAGCAGTTCAACATAGATACATATATCTTGTGGTAAAACAATCAATTTTAATTCCATAAAAACCTTACAAAAGATGAGTAATAGAATCCCTACCTTTCAAGCTTCTCAACAATCTTTTAATCTTGGAATTAATTAATGTTAGCTCGACACACCTTTGATCCTAAGTCGTGCATAAAGACAATAAAAAATAAAGCACAACATATAACCACATCCATAAATGAATTAAGTGTAAATCTATATACTTTAGTCTCTAATAAGATTTATAAATCACTTAGGATGGTTTTGGAAAGGTTGTAAGACATTCAGGGATTAGAATGTGAGCAAAGTTGGGTTCACTATCTACAATTAGCACGTGGGTTATTGGATGGTTTACTTAAGGTAGACGGGTGGTATACTGCCACTGATAGGTTTACTACTTTTCAACCCAAGAATAAAAAAATTCATAGAAAATAAAATATAACTCCGATTTAGACTCATGATAGCTCGTTGAAAAGATTAGAATGCCTACTTTTAAAATATGTAAACCAATTTATAAAATTCATTTTCATCTAATCCCAAAATTTCAAGAAAGAGCTACTGCCCATAGAGATAATACAAGGTTTATGGAATGTTAAGTTTTTCTTAAACCCAAAGCATATTATTCTTATTCAAAATTCCAAAACCTTTTGAAAATAGGCAGCATGCATCATAATAAATATATTCTTATGAGTTTTATACCAAAATCATCATCAAACCATATCTCTAGCCTTTCTTGCAAATAATGAGGAAAACATGCATTAAATATGGAGAAAATACATATTAAAGCCAAGTTTGAATTAAAGAAGACTACCTCAAAACTTTTTTGAAAAACACCAAAGTTCGAGTTAAAAATCAAGCTTGAATTGACTCCAAAGCGGCTTCAAACATGACTGAAAATTATAGTTACTTGGCTATAAAGAGAGCTTTATTGCTTGTGTCTTTAGTTAGAAATTGAAGTGAGAAATGAGAAAATAAGAAACTAGAGAAGGAAGTGGCGATAGTTGAATAAATAGGCATCAAAATAATTGAGGAGTGGGAGATAATTGTAGGTTTATGGGGAAAGTTATAGGAAGAAACAAATGAATATTAAAAGAAAATATTATCATGTCTCCCATGGAGACTTTTAGCAAATAATGCCAACATAATTGAGGGGACAAATTGGGCAAGTTGTGGAAGAAGATGAATGAAGCATTAAAAAGGTGATTGAGAAAATATATCAATGTCTCCTGGTAGTTGAGGTGAATTAATTTTATGCCTGTAAGTAGTTGAGGTAAATTTATTTTATGTCTCCAAATGAGAAGGAGGCTACTTAATTGAGCACTAATGTAGTGGGACAAGGTTGGTAGAGGTGGGTGATAGGTAAATTTTAAATGTTTCTTACAGAAACTTGGTAAGAAGTTGTAAAGTAACATTTTATTCATTAAATTTTATAAAAACCATACCCATTAAAATAACGGGCGTTTCATTTAGCCTCAAAGATACAATCAAGATTATCACGCCTCCCCTCTCCTCATTCAATATCTCTCGTTTCCTCTCTCTTCCTCTTCCCTCCACCTCTTTTATTCGGAGGATTTTGACAAATGGCTTTAAGAAAAAAAATTTTTGGACAAATGACCTCTTTTTTTTTGCCTTAAAAATGAAGCCTTTTGGGCAGAAAACTGCTTCAATTTTTATTTTTTTCATCCTATTAAGTTTCCTTTTCTTGCTCAGTGTTTTTTTTATCTTTCTGGAAAAAAAAAATGGAACTGTTTTCCTGCCCAAAAAGCTTGATTTTTGTACAAAAAAAAAAAGGTCATTTCTCCGATCAACTTTTTTGGCCGTCCTTTTTTCCAAATTTTTTCCTTTTTTCTTACGTAAATTTCTTTAGTGTACCACAACGTTTGAGAAGAGAAGAGTATTATGAAAAATTGTGAGCCCTATTTGAGATCACCATTTGTCATCCACAATCGTGACAAGCCAAATATCGGCGAGGCTAGCAATGCCTTAAAAGGTGACAAACGTCTGTGATATACTCCGATAGCATTGTGCTCTGTTTTTGTTGATTTCTCCCCCTTGTGAAGCTCAAGATTCATTTCTCCTTTATCACGGGCATCCTCCATCGTTCCGCAGCGCCGGAGAGATCTCCTCTGTGGCTTCTCCACGGTGAGCATATAGCTTTTTTTTTTTTTATCTGATAAGTGTTGTGGGTATGACTTATGGTGGATTTTGCACTTTTTTGAGCAATTTTGAGATCTGATATTTGGTGTTTGCAAAATTTTTTTTTTTTTTGTAATTTTTGTGTATGTTCTATTATTTTTTGGTGAATTTATGATTTTTCAAAAGGTTTTTGGTTAGAAATTCTGGCAAAAGTCAATGGTTAACAACTGGTATTTTGGTGGTTACTGAATGGTAATTGTTGGCTTGCTGATCATCGCTGCTGATATTGACCTACACCAACCGGGTATTAGGAACCGATGGTAACCAGCCAACATTTATCGCAAATGTGGGAGATCTTGAGAGTATATAACATTTTTAAATATAATCTGACATTATCTACAATTATTATTTTTTTGGCATAAATCAATCTCACCTTCAATCTTATGGCATATTTGTTAAAAAAAAAAAAAAAAACCCTCTTTGGAGTCACCAATCTTGTAATTAATAAATCTAGATGTTCATTTGAGCTTATTAGGATTTAATAGCATGATTGAATTTGGACTTATCCAAAAGAACTTGAGTTTTCATTAAATTAAAAGGTCAATCTATTAAATAGAATAACCAAATATCTTTATAAGTTGATGTTAATTATTGTATTTAAATGATGTCATCGGATTTAAGTTTCTTTTACCCTTTATAAACTCTACTTAAAATGCATTCCTCCATGCTATTGTAAATCTCAAGTGGTTCAGGTGTCTTTTAATCACTGCATGCGTTGACCAGAATTAAAAAAAAAAATCGAAAGAGGGGAAAAAATTAAAACAGAACGTAGCAAAATTCACTCTGAGCATGTGACATGTTTAGGAATAAAAGGTTAGCAGCAAGTGGCACGAGAAGAGAGTTGAAAGTAAAACCGAAATAAAACTACTGCTTGTGTGACCCGCCAATTCCGCCGTCATTATCAAAGCGGATGAGAACGCCCACCAATACACAACTAGCTTTGCAAATTGGGTATAATCTAACTGACTTCTTTTTTTGTTTTTTCTTTTTTCTTTTTTCTTTTTTCTTTTTTAGATTTTTCTACCTAAACCCTATATATATACATATATATATATATATATATGTATGTATATTTTAATGATCAGTTAATTGTATCGACTTTCCACTCTCGTTATATGTCAACGGTCAGAATCGCTGGCTTTCATTTCCCATATATCTCTCTTTCTATAAATAGATCTTTAGCCTCCTTTCTCTCTTCCCTGTCTGCATCTGTAGCAAAATCTCCAAAACCCCTCAAACAACAGTTCATCCAAAAACACACAACACAATTCATATCTTCAACAACATTCCCATCATCATGAGCCAGGAAAAGCTCATCAAGATCAACGGCGCACGCCCTTCCCCTCTCAAGATCAACAAGGAGTCCCACACGATTCAAAAGCCGTCTGATCATCATCATCAACTGAAGATGCAGCGGAATCAGCCGTTGATAATCTACACCCACTCGCCTAAAATCATCCACACCCAACCCCGCGACTTCATGGCTGTCGTCCAGAGGCTCACCGGCATGAACGGACAGAACGACGACGACGACAATGATAATAACAGCAACAATTGCAATAATAATCACGAAACGACGCCGTCGCAAAGACCGAAATCCCGGCAGGTGATTTCCAATACTTCGTTGGATAACAACGAGTCGTCGTCGGTTTTGACGGACGAGATCAACAATGGCAGTGACCGTAAATATAGCATCTCGAATACGAGTTTTGCGGACATTCCGTTGTTCACTCCCAACGCTTCTTCCACGGATTTCAACTTCTTTTGCTCGCCTCGGCAGGGTTTTCGGTTCCTCGATACGACGTCGTCCTCGTCGCCGAATATTCTCGGGAGTTCTGCCCTTTCGCCGTCGTTTTTGGAGTTCATGAAACGACTACCAGAATATTAATAGAGAAAACGACATCGTACTGATAGATAGATTTATGCAGGTCGTTTGTTTTTTTTTTTTTAAACAGATTTACAACTTGTTTGATTGATACATTTTGTTCATTTCTTAATTAGTTTATTCCTTTCTGTCAATAATTGATAAATATATTTTTCCCTTTCTTTCTGTTTCTTTAGTTGATTTCTTTGGTGGTGCTAATTTTTGAACGTGTGAAGAAAGTTGCCTATTTTTATCATGTACAACACGACACGGTAAATTAAACAATTGTGGTTTGATTTAGAAATTGAACGATATTCAGTTCTTTTTTATTTTTTGAAAGTGTATCAATGGTCTTTACACTTGCGTCGTTTGTGATTGGGTCTGTTCAAGGTGAATTCTCGGGTTTAGAATATTGACTTATCATGGGGTGTTGCATAAAATAGACCGTAAGTGAAGTCAACGATTCAAGATGTCAAAGTGGACAATTATAAAAACCTTCCAATTATGCGCATTGAATTGAAATTTCAGTACAATTTTACCCTTAACTACAGCCACAAAAATTGACCTGATTAAGATGCAAAAAACTACATAGAATGCCTTTTTATGAATGCACCTCATTAAAAATGTCATTCTCTTCTTAATTTTTCATAACTGTATCTTTTTCATTTATTTTGTTTTTATTTTAATTTATTGTTTAACTTTTTTACCTTGGTTTAAACTAAAAAAACCCTAATATTTTTTTCCCTCTTCTCACTCTCAGATCTAATCACGATTTTTCTACCCTCTCTCTCCTCTGTGCTCTCTCTCCTCTCTATTTTGTTTTACCGTGTCTTCCTCTCAGCCTCCTATGCTTTCTCTTTTTGCACCTCATCTCTCTCTCTTCCCTAATCTCTTTGTTCCTCCATCCATCTTCTCTCTCTGGTCTTCTACGTCCAAAAACCAAAGCCAAATTGAAGGTATGTCATCACTAGAAGATCGGATCATCAACCAAACATAAGAACTTGGTGACCCCAACAGCGTCGCCATAAAAGACGAAGCAGCTCGGCGAACTCCAATTTCATTGCTATGCAATCTAGCCGTCTTCTCTAGCGATGATGACGACTCCTCTGCCCTAGGAGGTTTAGATCGTCAATTGTAGAAGAAGATCTGACGATGCTATTTCTTCATCGCCATTGTCGGCGATCCCCTCCATGTCGCCTCCCTTCTCGCTGGACCAAAGCCACCAAATGCCTCATCAAATATGACGCCAACGTCAATGCCCAGGATCGTTGGAAGAACACCGTAATTTTCTCAATCCTACTACTTTTTCAATCTAACTTTGAGAACACTTTTGTTATCTTTTGTGACAATTTTTATTTATATTATAGTTCAAATTAAATGATTTTTTGTGTAATGGTAGCCTTTGTGACAAATCCGTCTGATCTCAAAGTTTCGCGTCGCTGCCATTCTCTAATCTCTGATCTCTACAACAAATCCACGACGGATTTCATGAAAAGCTACAATGATCCATGACGGTGAAGTCTTGGTAAGTTGTGGTCATTTTGCAAGAACATCTCTAGTGTCACATCCTCTTCTATCTTGGTCGAATTTCTCAATTTTTAAATGTTGTTTTTCTATTTTCTATTTTTTGTTTTTCAATTATTGGTTCTGAGCTTGTGTTTAAAAATTTTGTGTATTTTTTTGTTTTTGGACTGATTATTGGGCTTGAGTTTTCTCACCGAAACATGACGAGTTCTGGTGAGGTTCTGGCAGGTTCCGTCTAGGACTTAGAACTATGTTGTTTGATTGATTTTTTTTCTTAATTTGGAACCAAGCGTGTTCCAAAATAGAATCTGGTCGTAACTGAGATAGAATTAGTGGATCCGGCGAGTTTCAAGATGGAATCAACGATTTTGATAATTTTTTGGATGGAATATAGCAATGCTGGTTCTAGGTTAAAATCTGGCAAGTTCTGACGAGTTTAGGGACAGAATCTGATGGGTTCCAAGAACAAATCTAGTATGTTTGAAAGAAAATAAATTAGAATTTGATAGATTCTTAGTTGAAACCGGACAAGTTACAACCCGACACCCACACCGATAGCCAAAGGTGGCTGACGCTTCTCTATTTAAAAAAATATTCGAATCTGGTAAGTTTCAAGTTAGAACTTAGTAGGTTATAATTTGGTACCCTGTTTCAGTGATCGAAAGCGGTTTCAGACGGGTTCTACGATGGAACTTGACACATTTCATTGTAGGAGAACGAATAACTTAGTCTTTTAATAAATCACCAATTTCTAATAAAGGGACAATTTTAATAAATGATTTATTAGAGAGCATTTTTAATAAGACAATGCATTTGGAGGGCATTCTTATAAGTTGCTCAAACCACACATGCCTTTTAAAAATAAATGTTTTCCATATGTGTGAGTTGTATTTTATATAAATGAAAAGAAATGTCACATGCGTATTGTATTGTATTGGGTAACTATTTTTCTAGGGCACGACATTTATAGTCAAGGTGAGAGCAGTTAAAAAATTAATTAGATGAAGTTTAGTAACTTGATTCGAACCAAAAAAATTTAAGTTCGAATCAATTTTGCCATTTAATTTGTGACTTTTCTCTTGTATTTATAGTTCAAATCGAAAGTTTGAATCGGTGATCCAAAAGCCATTTGATTTGACCATGGATGGCTTTTAAGTACTTCCCACATAAAAGTTTGGATAATATGGAGGGAAAAAAAAGCTAAAAATGTTTCATGTATGAACAGATTTATAAATTATAGACTTGGGTACATCCCAAAACTTTGAGATGTACCATAGTACTTAAGTTTCAACCATCAAATGATGTAAATAATGAGTTTCAGCGATTGAAACGAAAATTATCAGCCTTTAGCCAAAAAAAACACATTTTGAAATCTTTTATTCCATCATCCTATGGTATACCCAAAAAAGGATGGATGTACCATAGCTTCATAAATTTTTGGCATTATGATTTATGAAGTATGAAGGGTTTGTTGTATCTTTCACTTCACGTAGTGGCCTATTTTAATGCTAATTAAGTCAGTATGGGCCTAGGGGTATTATTTTGCTTTTCTTTTTAATGATCAGAAGCCGTCACTTAGGAACAAAGCTAGCAAGCGTTGAACGAGGAAATGTAGATATGCATGGTACGACACTTGCATCAACAGTCACAAATTAAAATATAATACATAAAGATATAATATTGATGAGTCTTTTGGGACCACTTCCATGAGCTCTGACCACCATAATTGTTGTTTTCTTATCCCAATATCTTTTAGCTAGACGGCCTTTGCTCAAGAGTACTAGTGATCATAATAAATATTAAAAAAAAAAACAATTGCGAAGGTCAGGCCATGCGAAATATGCCCAAGACTTGCTCTCAAGACAGAGATATTATATAGTTGACAAATATATATATTCTAATATGAAAATTACGTGGAACGAAGCGATGCCATGGTATTCTAGTATGAAAATTATGTGGAACGAAGAGGTTTCCACAGTCAAACTTGACTGTTTATTGGAAATTAGCATTCAAATTACCAAAAGAGTGTGAACAGTTATAATTAAGTACTTAAAAAAGAGTATAAAATGAATCAACGGGGCAGGCTAGCTTCATTTTCTTACTAGACGCATATTGGGAGAAACTTGTCCAAGATATTCACACAAAAGGACCCTATTTTTTACGTGACGGCCCTCCCTTACGTGGCCGTCACTTAACTTAAACGTGTTCAAAAATTTAAACTTTTACTTATCATAAAGTACTGAAATTTTTGAAATAAAAATTTTTTTCTTTAAATTGATTCTCACTATAGAATCCTCGTCATGAAACCTTAAAGGAAGTAACAATTGTTTTCCAAATCTTAATAATAAATGAATTCTTAATGATAAAGAATTCTCAACATATAACTTTTAAAGATATAATAATCATTTCTTAAAACTTAATTTTGTAAACCTAACATAATAACATAAATTTCTCAAACGTGATAATAACGTAATAATAATCATTACGTTTTAACATAGTTATAATTTCTAAAAGCATGATCCTTTACATAACTCATAGCATTAACTTCTTGAAACATAACCATAGTAATTTTCTTGAACTTTTCTTCATGTTTTTTTAACATAAGAATAATTATTTAGCAACCATTACTTTAAAGACATTTCTCATTTTAAATAAAACTATTTCCAAAACAATATTAAATTAAATATTGAAATAAAATCCCATTTAAATGCTCTTTAAAACTTTCTTAAAAATTATTTATATATTTTACTTAAAATTTTAACATCTTAAAAATAACATATTGATATCTTAAAAATTAATCTTTCGAAACTTATTGTAATAATAATTACTTGAAACTCGTTTACTTAAACTGACATAATAATAATAATTTTCGAAGCATATTCATCTAAACTTTCATAAAAGTAAATTCCTAAAAACATATTCATAAAAATCATTACTTATTTTGGCATAAAACTTATGCAAACATTTTCTTATTATAAATGATCATATAATTTTCTCACTTGAAAACTTCGCACATTTGTTGCATCATCTATCGCAACATTTTTTTTAACTTTAAAATCCTTTGGACCAAGGTTGTGTAATCACGATCTCGGTTTTTAAAACATGATTACATAAATTATTTACTTATTCATATGCACATAATTTTCGTAAGGTGTAAACATACGAAATTTTGTAAAATAAAATATGCATAAATTTGTAAAATAAAAATGCAAAAACAGTACATTGCATGAGCGGTATCCATTCCCATCTTCACCATTCGTCCGCTGCTCACCACTGCCTACCAAGTGCCGCTTACAGGTTTTTCTTACCTACAGCATGAATATACTTAAATGAGCTTTCTCTCAACAAGTAAGAAATTAGTCTCACAAACATAATTGAAAATCATTTTAATAAAAATATGCATGAGCATTTTATGCTTGCTTAGCAACTTGATTTATACTTAATTATTTAAGCTGTATCTTATCTTCTTACTTTGGGCCCGAGTGACATACCGGTTGCGTGCGAGTCTTGGGAAGTTAGGGTTCGCGAGGTCCCAACGACACCAACATCATTCATTACTTTAACATGGAGCCTCCCTGTGAGTCAGGAGGTTGGTACGACACCCTTAACTTGTCTAATAAGTTTCACTTATCTTATTGTGTGTATGCAATATGACTTATTACTACATGACATCACAATTTCGTAATTCATGAATCGTAAATCATAATCATACTTGACTTGAAGGTGATTAAATAATATAATTTAAATATTGCATACATCACACATTAATCATATCATCATTATCATAGCATTTCACATCATGTCATAACATAACATATCACATCATAACATATAAAAGTGTAACAAATCACTGATCATGTATTTTCATAAATTTTATGAAAATATTTAAAATTAATTTATTTTTAAAACTATTCATACTGTAAGCAAGATTCCTACTTACCTGGACTTCGAGCTAAGCAGGTCTAGTTGCATCTTGCTGTATCTACAGTCTATGCAGCATCCTCAGCAGTGCTCCTCGAGTGGCTATGGATGGCTAGGAATGCTCCATGGAGATTTATTATTGTTGAAAACATCATTCTGGACTCCGTTATTACATTCTGAGTCGCCTCAATCTACGTGCAATCGGTACCGGTTAATTTTTATCGGAGTAAAATTAGCTCAAACGGAGGCCACTATCACGTTTAGAGCATCGAAACGAGTTAGGAAGCCATCTCGGATCATCGATTGGAGGTTAAGAGCTCAAGACCTAAGGTCCGCTGGAGGCCAGCCGTTTGCAGCGACGCGTGGGACGCGTGCAACAGCTTCGATGGACAACGACGGTTGAAACTTCAGCTTCTCTCATTTTTCCACCTCCTGAGTTGATTGGTGGGGTTAATTTGACCCAATTTGTCCTCTAATTACCAAGGTAGAGGACGGGTTTCTCGGCCAAAACCAATGGCTCAGATCTCGGTTTCTCGGAGGTGGCTCGGCCAAATTGGCTTGGGCATTTCCTTCTCCGTGGCTATCTGAGTCAATTGACCATGGTGGTGTACTTCACCACCCTCGAGAACATCGAACCCAATAGGGGCGACGGCGGCTTGCGACAGCGGGCATCGATCTTTGCCTTCTCGTGCTGTCTCCTCTAAATTGAAGGCTCAAAAAGCTTTGTTGTGGGCCTCTGAGTCGATTGACATCGGTGGTGTGTGTCACTGCCGTCAGAATGGGCAAACCTAATCCCGCTCACGGCAGTGCACGACGGGCATGTGGAACTCCGGCCACCGGTGATGGTTTCAAGCAATTATTTTGTGCATTTTTCTCTTCTCAACCATCTGAACATGATTGTCTCCTCAATTTTGTCCAACGTCATCGAAAATGATGAAGTCGAACTCATCTATGGCGACGGTGGTGGGTGTCTTCCGTTCTCCGACCAGCAGCTAGGCTAAGGTGAAATTGGGCTAGGGCTTTGCTAAACAAGGTATTCTGAACATGGTGGTAGTGGCGATGTCGATCACCATCGCTGGAGGCAGCAGGATCGAGGGTGGCAAAATGGAGGCAAGGAGCGACTCCGGTGAGGCTTCTCTAGCCAAAATCAAGGGGCATCACCTATTGCATTTTGTTCTACTCATTGAGTTGAGTCTATAGACACCAAGATCGTGTTGATCGATGCTCGGACAGCGAAGAAATCATGTCAAAAAAGTACTGTGTTTCTGTGGCTTCAACTGGAGCGTGTGGCTTCCTCTGGCGTTGTTATGAGCTGCACAACACACCATTAGACTCAGCTCGATGAGAGCTTTCCACTGGTGTAGGAGGCGTCAAAAACGAAGGCTAAAATCTTGGACTGAGTTTAAGGAGAGAGAGAGTAAAGAGAGAAAGTAGAGAGAGTGTGTGTGGCTGACTTTGATTGGCTAGATTTTTTTTTTTTTTTTTTGTGTCATGTATTTATAGACACTCATATGGTCTTCACAGTCTCATGCATGTGTGTCTGATTGATCAAACTTGATCCGTAAACTTAAAATTTTTGTAAACATAACTATACCTTTTTTTCTTTATTATAATATTCCTATTCTTTGAAATATTAGATAAAGTCTAATTTTCTTGTTGTATCATAGACGTATAAACATCTCCATACTATCGTAACATTGTTTTATAAAATTTATCCATACTATATGTAACGCCCGCCTAATTTGATGTAACGGATAATGTTATGTTAATGACGACGTTAATGTTATATTGATGATGATGTTAAGTGATATGATATATTATAAATGGTACTAGCCATTTTTATTTTAAGTGTTATGATAGGTGACGCTCGCGTGGAATTGATGTGCTCAAATGTTCATGTCATTAATGTTATGTGTTTAATTATATTTTTATGGACAATTATATGTTATGAATGATTTATGGGAGTTAAGACAGATCAGCAGGCCGAACCATTCAGATCGACAGGCCGAAATGATGTCCTCAGAACGGCAAGCCGATGGTATATCATCGATAGGCTGGACTTCTGAGATCGGCAGGCCGATGACAACTGACAAGTAGTCAGCAGAAATTCTACAAAATTGTGATAAGATGGAATTTATTTATGGACGTTTTATTCTAATTAAATAACATAATTATGGTATGATTTCTTTAACTTTGGTAACGAAACAATTGACTTTTGAATTTATTGAATTTAATGGATAAGTTTTCCCGTTTTACAAAAGTGATATATGGCAACTCGATTTGATTTTGGAAGCTTTGACCTTTTCTCTCTTAATTCTATCCATTACACAAAATATGCCTTTCAATTAATCAGAAAATTCTGATTTATGAGAATAGGGGTTTCATTTTTTAAAAACGTAACAAATTTATTTTCTTTTAACGTTTTTCTTTTACACTCTCTCTTTCTCTCTCGAATTCTCCCTCTCTTTCTTCCTCTTCTATCACGTTCTTCCTTCATCATCCTCTCAAAGTTTCCTCTATCATTATTATTTAAAATATCAAAATTTCTTTGGATTTTTCGAAGGAGTTTTAAGAAGAATTCATCCTAAGGTAAGAGTTTAAATTTTTTTAGCATGTTTGAAAATTTTTCTTCTCTTCAAATTGGCTGCCATATCTTCATCTATGAATTTTATTTTTCTCTAAATTTTTAATATGTTATGTATGCATGAGTTATGTGATTTTTCCCCAAGTTTCACGTTATTTTGAATTTTATATAAAAAGTTATGAATTTCTTCTCTTCACCACTCACAGAAAAATAATTGCTGACTGTTTTTGTACACATGTGAATGAGTGTTGTTTTTGATGCAAGTGAATGTTTTATTGCTCGAAAATGTGTGTACATGCTATTATATATATTAAATTATTGACTGGAAATTTTAGTGATGATATGGTAAATATTCCATGTGTTATAGAATTTGTATTAAACCTAGGTTATGTGATTGCTGAAAATGTAAAGTG
>CAMOHE010048200.1:0-10177 GCA_946598075.1 Artocarpus hirsutus
GACTTTAGTATTGAGTATCAAGCTTGTGAGAGATTTGCTAGTGGTAAGTACTTTAGGCATGAGGGATACTTGTTTTGGGAGAATAAATTATGTGTGCCTAATTGTTCATTAAGAGATTTGCTAGTGAGAGAATCCCATGGGGGAGGATTGATGGGACATTTTAGAGTGATGAAGACTTTGGTGGTGTTGTAGGAACACTTCTATTGGCCACATATAAAACGAGATGTTGAGAGGCTTTGTGATAGATGTGTAACTTGTAGGTAGGCTAAATCAAGAGTGCAGCTCCACGGTTTGTACACTCCTTTACCAATACCTATTGAACCCTAGACTGATATTTTGATGGATTTTATGTTAGGTTTGCCTAGGTCTAAATGGGGAAGAGACTCGATATTTGTGATCGTGGATAGGCTTTCCAAGATGGCACATTTTTTTCCATGCCACAAGATAGATGATGCTTCCAATGTTGCTAATTTGTTCTTTAGGGAAATTGTGAGACTTCATGGTATGCCTAGGACAATTGTTTCTGATAGGGATGCCAAGTTCTTAAGCTACTTTTGGAAGACTTTGTGGGCTAAGTTAGGGACTAAGCTATTGTTTTTAACTACTTGTCACCCTCAAACCGATGGTCAAACAGAAGTTGTGAATAGAACCTTGTCAACTTTGTTGCGGGCTATCATTAAAAAGAACATCAAAACTTGGGAGGACTGTTTACCACATGTTGAGTTTGCTTATAATCGATCTTTTCATTCTGCTACTCAATTTTCACCGTTTGAAATTGTTTATGGTTTCAATCCTTTAACTTCTTTGGATTTAATGCCATTACTTTTGTCTGAGCGTGTGAATTTACATGGAAAAAGAAAAGCTGACCTTGTTAAGCAGATACATGAGAAGGTAAGACTCAACATCGAGCGAAGGACTAAGCAATATGCTAAACAAGCCAACAAAGGACGTCACAAGCTCATCTTCGAGCTTGACGATTGGGTGTGGTTGCACTTATGCAAGGAACGATTTCCAGAATAAAGGAAATCCAAGCTATTGCCTAGAGGGGACGGTCCTTTTCAAATTCTTGAAAGGATCAATGATAATGCATACAAGCTAGACTTGCCAGGTGAGTATGGTGTAAGTGCCACCTTTAATGTTTCTGATCTAAGTCCTTTTGATGTAGGTGACGATTTGAGGACAAATCCCTCTCAAGAGGAGGGGAATGATGAGGACGTCGGTAGCACAAGCAAGAGCACATGGGCTGAGACATATTCAGATCCAATTCAAGTTCCCATTGGTCTAGTTACGAGAGCTCATGCGAAGAAGTTTAAAGAAATGCTTATTGGGCTGATTCAAGTAACTTGGGCTCAAGCTATTACGTAGGGGCCCATTGAGGGAATTGCATGTGACAACCAAACCAACAAATGCGTGATCAAATTCTAGAAGGGACCGAGTAATCATGTTCGTAGAATCAACAAATGATTCGCACATATGGCTACAAATAATTAAGCTACTTTCCATTTCAGTTACTCTCCCGTTTTGAGGCAACAAGTGGCGAGAAGAATCAACTATTTACTTATTTATTGTCTAGTTTTCTTTTCTTTTAGAAAACATGTGTTTCTTTTATTTCATATTATTGTAAGGCTTTTAAGCCATTTAGGAAACTTACCTTATTTGCTTTAGATTGGGCATTTTTTTGGCTAGTAATTAATTTGCCTGAAATTCCATGGGCAATTAGGAGCTGAAAATTCACAAAGGAGAAACCACTATATATTGTAACGAATTTCATTCAATGGACATCAGTTTACACACAATTTGAGGTTTAATTCTCTTCGGTTTCTAAACGAACTATTCAAACTTATCAAAAAATTTCGTGGCGTTCATAGACTCATCAATCAATCCGTCCATAGCTGATTGTGGCGTCCTCACATACCAAGGTTTGTGCTTCTTGTTAGGCATCGGGTCGTGGTTTCATTCAAAACTGATTAGGAATTTCAACCTTGGAGATCAATTTTTGGTTAGGGTCGCGTCAGTTCTTGGCGAGGTTCATATCATCCCTTCTTAATTAATATGTGCAATTCAGGACCTGTATGATCTGGCATATATTAGTAATTGTTTCTTTGGCTATTAATTTTATTAACAGGGCTCTTAGGGGAGGCTAATAATAAAATTAGCATAAGTGTATAACCATCGCTTTAATATTTTATCCATGATTTATAATCACCAACTACGGGTGTGTAACAATAAATCATATCATGCTAAAATGCCTTATCCTCTAGGAGATCCAACCCGGTACATGATAAAGTCCCTAACTAGGGGTCGGAACCACCATATACTATCTATAGACCAACGATGGAGGCCGTAGGTCCTCTCTTCGAAAACCTTCTCTTACTCATTCTTTTGAAATCAAGGTTTTATTTTAAGAACATGCATGAACAATTTTAATTGAGAGGCACTCCCTATTCTATATAGCATGTTATAAATATACATAGCAAATCATATTATAATGCAAACAAGCAAAGCAATCATGCAAAGCTACAAGCAAAATCATAAATAATCGTAATATTATGGTTCAACCTTAGAGAATAGAAAATGAAGATTACAAAAGATAAATCAAAACATATTATCGATTCTTTATCCTTGAATCTTCAAGTTGTATCCTCCTTCATGTAATGTCCATCTTCAAGTCTAAATCCTACGTAGATCGAATACTCCATATTTTTGATCATATCAAATTTAATGTTTCTCAAAATTGTCTAAAAATAAAATCAAAACTTCATCGAAAAAACTATACCTTTTTTAGAAAAAATTTCAGCACTTTGCTGGCATGCCGATCATAGTCTTGATCTATCGGCCTGTCGATCATGACTATTTGGCCTATCGAACCCAAAAGTTTGGCCTGCCCTTAGAGCCACCAAATTTCTACCTCGTGAGTGGCATATCGAACCTAAAGTCTGGCCTGCCAATCTGCGACCATCGGCTTGCCGACCGAGCAAAAACCATGCTTTTTAGAAAAAATAGTTTTTAATGCAATTTATTAATTTTATTTTTAACAATTCAAAAACATAAAATTGGAAACTCAGGAAATACTTAGGAATGCCATCATCTATCTTCTTGATCCATCTTCTAAATCTATATTCTCTAAATGATTATTTAATTACAAAATTCTTATAAATTTAAAATTAAATAATATGTAATAGATAGAGATGATAGTCCACCATCTAATTACATAAAAAGCCTAGATACATATTCTAACCTCTAAGGAGCTATAACCGACATAAATTAATTAATTATTTAATAATTAAATAATAATTTAATCAACTATAATTAAACGATAAACATTCGCCATATAATCTGATGAGGACATCGGTAGCACAAGCAAGAGCATGTGAGATGAGACATATTTAGATCCAATTCAAGTTTCTATTGGTCCGGTTACAAGAGCTCGTGTGAAGAAGTTCAAAGAAATGCTTATTGGACTGATTCAAGCATCTTGGGCTCAAGTTGTCGCATGGAGGCCCATTGAGGGAATTGCATGTGACATCTAGACCAACAAATGCGTGATTCAAGTTCTAGAAGGGACTGAGTAATCATATGGGTACAAATAAATCAAGCTACTTTCCATTTCAGTTACTTTCCCAAATTGAGGCGACAAGTGGCAAGAAGAGTCAGCTATTTATCTATTTATTGTCTAGTTTCCTTTTTTTTAGAAAATGTGTTTTTTATTTCATATTATTGTAAGGTTTTTAAGCCATTTACGGAACTTACCTTATTTGCTTTAAATTAGGCGTTCTTTTTGCTGGTAATTGATTTGCTCGAAATTCCATGGGTAATTAGGAGCTCAAAATTTGCAAAGGAGAAACTACTATATATTCTAATGAATTTCATTCAATGAGAATTAGTTTTTACACACAATTTGAGGTTTAATTCTCTTCATTTCCTAAAAGAACTATTCAAACTTATCAAAAAATTTCATGGCGTTCATAGGCTTATCAATCAGTCTGTCCATAGCTGATTGTGGCGTCCTCACATACCAAGGTTCGTGCTTCTTGTTGGGCATCGGATCGCGGTTCCATACTAAACCGATTTTGAATTCGATCTTGGAGTGCAATTTTGGTTAGGGTCGCGTCAGTTCTTGACGGGGTTCATATCATTTGGCATCAGAGCGAGGGTTCTAATTAGGATTTGCTTATCCATTCCCTTAGTTTTCATTTTTTTCAATTATTCGTGAGTCTTGATTTCCATTATCAAAGTCGGTTAAAAAAAAAAAAAGAGGATCTGAAAAGAAAAGAAAAGAAAAGAAAAAAAAGAAAAGAAAGAAAAACAAGGGAAAGAGGAAGACAAGAGGATCCGAAAAAAAAAAAAAAGAGTCTGGAGACCCATCTTTAATTTTTTTTGTTTGATTCTTGTTATTAATGGTTTAAGGAGCCCAAAATTGAATTCCCTACCAAGACCAAAATTTTTTGCTCAAATTTAGTTTCTTTTAGGTGTGATTTTCGAAAGCCAAAATTATCATTGCCTATTATTCTCTTAGCCTCCTTGGTAATCTGTCTGTGAATTGTCAAGGAAATTTTGATATTGATTTGACTAGTTTTATAGGAACTAAGTGAGAATTTACGAGTAAAAAAGGGCATGAGAGGCGAGAGTATTAGAGTGGATAAAAGCCAAAAAGTATTGAGTGCAAACATGAGTGAAAATGAGTGAACCATTTCATGAGTGAAACACGTAAGGGAGTGTGGTAAGGTCCTTTGCATTGTTTCTTACTTTGTTTTGCAGAAAAAAAATGTCAAAAAACAGCAAGAACACTATTGAGGGTACCTCTGGTGCAACAGATCCAAAAATCCTCATGGAAGCGATGATAGGGGAGATGAGATGATTGTTGAGAGGAGAGTTAGAACAGCTTCATGAGAGGATAGACCGGATAGAAAACGCACGTGTGGAATAGCCACAACATGTTCCTCACGCACGTAGGTGGGAAAGGGTTTCGGTTAGAGGAGAGGTTGATGACTACTATGGGATTGATAGGGAAGAGTTTGATGAAGGAGAAGATACAGCAGGTAGTCATCGGAGATTTGGACGGGATAGAGGAGTTAGGAACTGGGAAAATGATAATTTGAGAAGCATAAAAATGAAGATACCATCATTTCAAGGCAAATCCGATCTTGAAGCGTACCTAGAATGGGAGAAGAAAATGGAGTTTGTCTTTGACTGCCACAATTATTCCAAGGTGAAGAAGGTAAAACTGGCTGTAATTGAATTTTCTGATTATGCTATTACCTGGTGGGATCAACTTGTCATAAATAGGAGACAAAATAGAGAGCGACCTATTGAGTCATGGGGAGAGATGAAGGCTGTGATCAGGAAGTGACTCATAGCAGCTTACTACTACCGGCAGTTGTACAACAAACTACAAAATCTTAAGCAAGGCAACCGGAGTGTGGAGGAGTACTATAAGGAGATGGAGGTTATGATGATTCGGGCAAATATAGAGGAGGATCGGGAGGCTACAATGGCAAGGTTTTTGGCAGGCTTGAACCGAGAAATTCACAATGCCATTGAATTACAATATTATGTGGAGTTCGATGACATGGTGCACATGGCTGTCAAAATTGAGAATCAACTTAAGAGGAGGGGTAGTAACACACGTCCAAGCTAAAACCCGAGTACGTCCGCTTGGAAAATGAACCAATGGAGGAAGGATGAGAAGCAACCCAACACCAAGCCAAAGACCGAGCGAAAACAAGAGGTGGCCAGCCATGGGAATCAAGATAAATCCGATTCTTCCACTGCTAGGAATCGTGATATTAAATGTTTTAAATGTCAAGGCAGGGGTCACATAGCAAGCCAATGTCCGAACAAATGAGCTATGGTGATGCGGGACAATGGAGAGGTTGAAACAGATGAGGATTCAGACAACGATTCTATGACTTCATTAGAGGACGCCAATGATGAGGAGTACGCTGCCCAAGGAGAATTGTTGGTCACAAGGAGAGCTCTAAGTGTGCAGGCCAAAGAAGAAGAAGAAGAGGTGCAATGGGAAAACATCTTCCATACTAGGTGTCATGTCCAAAACAAGGTATGTAGTGTGATTATTGATGGTGGGAGTTGTACTAACGTTGCTAGCACAATCATGGTAGAGAAGTTAGGGCTGCCAACAAGTAAGCATCCTCAACCTTATAAATTGCAATGGTTAAATGATAGTGGTGAGGTAAAGGTGCATAAGCAAGTATTAGTTTCTTTTTGCATTGGAAGATATGAAGATGAAGTTTTGTGTGATGTGGTTCCGATGCAAGCTGGGCACTTATTATTAGGCAGACCATGGCAATTTGATCGACGAGTTAAACATGATAGTTTCACTAACAAGTACTCATTTGTTCACAATAAAAAAACAATCACTCTTGTTTCGTTAACACCAAAATAGGTCCATGAAGACCAAGTGAGCTTACAGAGAGAAAATGATAAAAGAAAAATGATGAGTGGAGAAAAATTAGGAGTGGGAGTGCAGAGAGAGTTTGGCCAGTGAGAGGAAAAAAGAAGAAATGGTTGAGAAAAAGGAGAGCAAAGAGAGCAAGGGAGAGAAAAATGAGAGGGCTAAAAAAAATTCACAATCAGCCAATGAGAGAAAAGCTGAGAGAAAAACAAACTTCTATGCAAGAGGTAGTGAGATTAAAAGAGCGTTGTTTTCAAATCAGCCAATGATTGTACTTTTGTACAAAGAGGCATTTTTAAACACTAACGAAATTGACCCTGCATTGCCTAGTTCTGTTGTTTCTCTGTTGTAGGAATTTGAGGATGTATTTCCGGATGAGGTGCCAGATGGTTTGCCACCAATTCGGGGAATAGAACATCATATTGATTTTGTACCTGGTGCTTCCATTCCAAACCGACCGGCTTATAGAAGCAACCCTGAAGAGACAAAGGAGCTTCAAAGGCACGTCAGTGAGTTGATGATAAAGGGGTATGTGAGAGAAAGTATGAGCCCGTGCACCGTTTCAGTCTTACTAGTGCCTAAAAAGGAGGGACATGGAGGATGTGCATAGATTGCAGAGCCATTAACAATATCACAGTAAAGTATCGCCATCCTATTCCTCGTTTAGATGATATGTTGGATGAGTTACATGTTGCTTCTGTGTTCTCAAAAATTTATTTGAAAAGTGGATACCATCAAATATGCATGAAAGAGGTGATTAATAGAAAACTACCTTTAAGACAAAATATGGTCTGTATGAGTGGTTAGTAATGTCATTTGGTTTAACTAATGCTCCAAGCACATTTATGCGTTTAATGAATCATGTATTACGTGCATTTATTGGCAAGTTTGTTGTTGTGTATTTTGATGATATACTCATTTATAGTAAAGACGTGGACCAACATGTAGCACATTTAAAATCTATTTTGGATGTGCTTAGAAAGGAGAAATTGTATGCTAACCTCAAGAAGTGTACCTTTTGCACAGATAAGCTTGTGTTTCTTGGTTTTGTTGTTAGTGCTCAAGGTATACAGGTTGATGAAGAAAATGTGCGAGCCATCCAGGAGTAGCCGAGTCCAACAAGTGTGGGAAATGTACGGAGTTTTCATGGACTTGCTAGTTTCTACCAGCAGTTTGTGAAAGATTTCAGTACCACAGCCGCTCCACTGACTGAAGTAATCAATAAGAACATTGGGTTTAGATGGGGAGAAGAGCAAGAAAACGCATTTTAGTTAATCAAGGAGAAGTTGACTAATGCTCCATTGCTATCTTTACCTTATTTTTTCAAAACTTTTGAGATTGAATGTGATGCTTCAGGTGTTGGTATTGGCACTGTTTTAATGCAGGAAGAGAGACCAATAGCATGTTTTAGTGAGAAACTGAATGGGGCAACTCTTAATTACCCAACTTATGATAAGGAGTTGTATGCATTGGTTCGGGCACTAGAGACGTGGCAGCACTACCTATGGCCTAAGGAGTTTGTGATTCACACCGATCATGAATCCCTAAAACACTTGAAAGGCCAACACAAACTGAATAAGAGGCATGCTCGTTGGGTGGAGTTTATAGAGACGTTTCTGTATGTCATTCGCTACAAGCAAGGTAAAGAAAAAGTCGTTGTCGACGCGCTTTCTCGTAGGTATGCCTTAATCTCAACTCTTAATGCTAAACTACCGGGTTTTGAACATATTAAAGGGTTATATGCCGATGACTGTGACTTTAGCACTGAGTATCAAGCTTGTGAGAGATTTGCTAGTGGTAAGTACTTTAGGCATGAGGGATACTTGTTTTGGGAGAATAAATTGTGTGTGCCTAATTGTTCATTAAGAGATTTGCTAGTGAGAGAATCCCTTGGGGGAGGATTGATGGGACATTTTAGAGTGATGAAAACTGTAGCGGTGTTGTAGGAACACTTTTATTGGTCACATATGAAACGAGATGTTGAGAGGCTTTGTGGTAGATATGTAACTTGTAGGCAGGCTAAATCAAGAGTGCAGCCCCACGATTTGTACACCCCTTTACCAATACCTAGTGAACCCTAGACTGATATTTCGATGGATTTTGTATTAGGTTTACCTAGGTCTAAATGTGGAAAAGACTCAATATTTGTGGTCGTAGATAGGTTTTCCAAGATGGCACATTTTATTCTAAGCCACAAGACAGATGATGCTTCCAATGTTGCTGATTTGTTCTTTAGGGAAATTGTAAGACTTCATGGTATGCCTAGGACAATTGTTTCTGATAGGGATGCAAAGTTCTTAAGCTACTTTTGGAAGACTTTGTGGGCTAAGTTAGGGACTAAGCTATTGTTTTCGACTACTTGTCATCCTCAAACCGATGGGCAAACAGAAGTTATGAATAGAACCTTGTCAACTTTGTTGCGGGCTGTCATTAAATAGAACATCAAAACTTGGGAGGAGTGTTTACCACATGTTGAGTTTGCTTATAATCGATCTGTTCATTCTGCTACTCAATTTTCACCGTTTGAAATTGTTTATGGTTTTAATCCTTTAACTCCTTTGGATTTAATGCTGTTACCTTTGTCTAAGTGTGTGAATTTAGATGGAAAAAGAAAAGCTGACCTTGTTAAGCAGATAAACGAGAAGGCAAGACTCAACATCGAGCAAAGGACTAAGCAATATGCTAAACAAGCCAACAATGGGCGTCACAAGCTCGTCTTCGAGCCTGACGATTGGGTGTGGTTGTACTTACACAAGGAATGGTTTCTAGAACAAAAGAAGTCTAAGCTGTTGCCTAGAGGGGATGGTCCTTTTCAAATACTTGAAAGGATCAATGATAATGCATACAAGCTAGACTTGCCAGGTGAGTATGGTGTAAGCGCCACCTTTAATGTTTTTTATCTAAGTCCTTTTGATGCAGGCGACGATTTGAGGACAAATCCCTCTCAAGAGGAGGGGAATGATGAGGACATCGATAGCACAAGCAAGAGCACGAGGGATGAGACATATTTAGATCCAATTCAAGTTCCTATTGGTCCCGTTACAAGAGCTCGTGTGAAGAAGTTCAAAGAAATGCTTATTATGCTGATTCAAGCATCTTGGGCTCAAGCTGTCACATGGAGGCCCATTGAGGGAATTGCATGTGACATCCAGACCAACAAATGCGTGATTCAAGTTCTAGAAGGGACTG
Organism: Artocarpus hirsutus; assembly: GCA_946598075.1. Classification (NCBI taxonomy): domain Eukaryota; kingdom Viridiplantae; phylum Streptophyta; class Magnoliopsida; order Rosales; family Moraceae; genus Artocarpus; species Artocarpus hirsutus. The sequence continues at coordinate 9,602 of CAMOHE010048200.1, forward strand.
AGTAATCATATGGCTGCAAATAAATCAAGCTACTGATACGAACCATGCCAAGAACTAATGCGACCCTAACCAAAATTGGTCTCCAAGATCGAAACGCCTAATCGGATTTGAAATGGAACCGCGACCCGATGCCTAACAAGAAGCACGAACCTTGGTATGTGAGGACGCCACAATCAGTTATGGACGGACTGATTGATAAGTCTTTGAACGCCATGGAATCTTCCGATAAGTTCGAATAGTTTATTTAGGAACCGGAGAGAATTAAACCTCAAATTGTATGTAAAAACTTGTTACCATTGAATGAAATCCGTTACAATATTTATAGTGATTTCCGCTTTGCGAATTTTGAGCTCCTAATTGCCCTATTGATTTTGGGTAAATCAATTACCAGCCAAAAAGATGCTAAATCTAAAGCAAATAAAGTAAGTTTCCTAAATGGCTTAAAAGCCTTACAATAATATAAAAGTAAACGCATGTTTTGTAAAAGAAAAGGAAACTAGACAATAATCAGGCAATTAGCTGATTCTTCTCGCCACTTGTCGCCTCAAATTGGGAAAGTAACTGAAATGGAAAGTA